>JAHWFP010057533.1:271277-307318 GCA_023313725.1 Lithobius niger
CCCCCCCCCCCCCAAAAAAAAAAAAAACCATGTGGCTCATTGCCCCCTCCATGTAGCCTACTTAAAAAAATTACACGTTAATGTGTTTTCGACAAATGCGATACCACTTCATATAAAATTTGTGTTATTGTGTCGTACCAAATTTGGTGAATTGATAGTGTTCGACATGAGATACCCAACAAAGTACCCTCGTACTCCACTTTCACTTTTACTAAACGCAGCTGTTTGATTCATCGTGTGAAATATTTTCACCATATTTTTTTTGCGATCTGCAACGCCCGCTAGACTAAACTTCATCAGAGATTTGTTACTGAGACGGAAAGTAGAAAATTGTAACCTAATACGTTCTTTAATATTAAAGACAGAAAGCCAAAGGCTCAACAAGAGTTAAATAAATACAGATGCAAACCTATTTACATGGCCTTTTGGACTTATATGTCAGACTGTCTGAGCTGGGAATGTCTCAGCGGTAGGACCTTGGCCTTTGGTTTCAAAGGTCGTGGCTTCAATTCGCCGCTCAGGCAGTCTGATATATAAGTCCAAAAGGCAACGTAAATAGGTTTGCATCTGAATTTATTTAACGTTCATTAATACGTAGGCCAGCACTGCATTGAATTGTCCCAGTGAAGCACTCTACGTTTTAGCCGCACACTATTTAAATTAAGTTAGTACGAGTGAGGGAAACGCAGTCTTACGTTGTTGAAGAGTTCTACGACAAGCCGCGGTATCTTTCACCACTATGCGGAAAATTCAGTTCGGTTGACTTGGGCTGAGACGTTCAGGTCGATATAGGACAGTATAAGGACAATGTATGGCTGACTGAGATGCTACGCGTAGAGACTCTTACGGTAAATCACCTATCCGTTGGAGATCGGGCTTTCCCTTCAATGCAGTAGCCACATGGTTTACTTGGAAACCCCCCCCCTCCCCCCATTGTGGTTACTTGTGGCCGAAAGCCGACCCCCCCCCCCCCCACACCCTGGCCGACCACGTGGTTTTTGAATGGCCCCTTATAGCTGGCAGGAAATTATGTTCCAACAAAAACAATTTTTCGTTGTTACCATGAACCAGTTGAAATTAGTTGGAAGCCATACATATGCTTCATACTCCTTTCTCTGATCCGAGTAAAATGTATAAACGTCTTGTCAGAGGTAGTGTTGGGTGGTACCAAATTATTTCGCCCAGTGCCGGTACAAATTTTAGTAGCCCGGTATCTACTCGGTTTTCCTCTGTAGAGCCACTTAAGAATGATAAAGTTATCTGGTATATGCCACCAGGGAAAAACTTCAAAATAAGTGGCATCTGAAACAAAACCAACAAGAGGCAAGAACCTGCCAAGTTTCAGCCAATTAAAGTTATAGATATCAGAACAAAAATGGCTGCCACCAAGTTGCTACATGGTGTACAAACCTTAACCGATAAATGTTCTCCTTAGCAAGTAGTGATATCACCCCCACCAACAAACAACCGCCAAGCAAATCCCACTGACGATTACTTCAGACGTTAAATGAAAAACTTGACCGTTGCTGCGGATTGTAGCAATGGTCAGGGTTTTCATTTAACATTTGATCTAATAGTCGGTGGAATTAACTTGGCGGGTATGATATCATTACTTAACGAAGCATTTGCGGTTAAGGTTGGTACACCATGTGGCAGCCATTTTTGTTCTGATATCACTACTTTGATTGGCTAAAACTTAGTGGGTTTTTACACCCTTGTGGGTTTTGTTTCAGATCAAACTTGGTTGTAGCATCCAAAAATTGCAAATTTGGCTGCACTTCTGTGCATTGTTTAGAATTCCAACTTTACCACTGTTGGTCTTTAAACTGATTGTTGCACTGCTTTGAACCCTACAACAGAAGGACTAATATAAAGGTTCTGTTCTTACAATATTATATTACAGAACTGGTTTACGGCAGACACCATACATTATTAATAACCCTATTTTTTACTTTCGTTTAGTACGTAACAGTGGGGGTTCTTTCTGCTTAATGGCTAGGAAAGTAGCATTAGTACAGTTATAAAATAGCAAATACCAATACTTTGGTTGTTAGTAAGTACTTCAGTTCCACAACGCAGTTCTAATAATACAGAAATGGTGGGAAACGGTGTGGATAAGTTCTCTTCCAGCTTCCAGGGTCGCTTCTGTTTCTCTTTCTCTGCTTCTGGAACCTACCGAATATGAGGAAAACGTAGGGAAGCAAGATGGTTGGAAAGGGAGTAGAGGAGCAAACCACCTGGAGGGAGACCCCAGGCTCCCTACTCCCCTGTATATCATCACCCACCAAACTGGAACCCCCATCTCGTGCGAACCACCGGTATCCTACCCGAGCCAGGAGGAAGAGCCGAGAGATGTATGGTTGACGAGGGTTAAGAGCTGTTTGTTAGGACAATGAAGATGGAGAAAGAAAAAAGAAGCCCCTTCCCGCGGAACCTTGAAGTGAAGCTGGGAGCGGGGAACCCCTGACGTACAACTCGAAGAAACTGCTCTCCACCATCGGTACAGTATACTGGGTTCCCTGCGGTGAATGTCATATGGTTACACCAGTGAAACCAAATGTGGAGTTTGTGTGAAAGTCAAGGAGTACAGTATAGGCAGTCTAGAGTCCGCAAGGACAAGAAAGACACCAATGCCATTGCCATTCCAAGAGGACCAAACATATGATCAATTGGGGACGAACGGAGGTGATACTTAAACCCGACATTAGGAAGGAGGCACACGTCCGAGCATTAGAATCGCTGGTAATCCAACACTGCCAAGAAATTTTTGTCAAGCTTATGAATGTGCAAGAGCCAGCTTACAAGAAAATTGGAAGGCTTGTAACCCCAGAACTCGGTAGCTGGCTTGGCAAGCAATGCAAAAAGTTTCCCCCTTATCCAGTACAAGCTGAAGACAGCACAGCAACACCACATACAGCCAGTGGAGCTGAGAGAGCCAGTGCAAGTTTTTTAACTGTTTGCTTGAAGAATGCAGCTTGTAACAGCTACCGAATATTCGCCAGTTTGTAATAACATCTGGACTGTTTCGGTTTCTGTGTTATGGATATGGAACTATAAGTAACAGTTAAAAATGTTACGCTAACCGTTTGCAGTGAGCAAGAGTAACCTTAACCTAAGCTACTGTAGTAGTATGAACAGAATGCAGTGATATTCCAATTAACTCCTTCAGTGCCAGGATGAGACTCAGAGATCCATCAGTATTTTGCTTTTGGGGTGGGTGGATGGAGGAATTAAGAATGTGACCTAAAAATTGTTGATATTTGCCCCCCCCCCCCCCCCCATTCCAAAACAGACTCTGAAAAAAAAGACACGTTCCCCCACCCAAGGTCTAAAAATATTCTGACCCCTCCCCCCACCCCAACAGCAAAAAACAAATATTTTCATATGCCTTTTCAGGTTAACTGTAACTGGTTGACTTCGTATGACTAATTACAGGGCTCCCACCACTGTGAAATTCTGGCCCTCTCCAATAAAAGTGTGGAGAAATATGAGTTTTGGGGATTTTATTAGTAAAAAAAAATTGCAATGTGTTACAAATAATTAATAACATAAAGTAGTTATCACTTTCCAACTCCATTTTACGTATTCAGGTTATTTGGTTAAGTTTTCAATGGTCTAGGTAAAGACACCTGTGACTGAAAATGGGGAACAACTATAGAAGAGAGCCAAGTCATGCAAGACCAAGGTTTAAAACATTTGATGAAGCTTGTGCAAAAAGGAAGATGGAAGCCGTTAACGTTATTTTGCATGGTGCTTAGAAGTTGATGAAGAAGCAGCAACTGTTGTTAAAAAACGCAGTTGGAAACTGCTGCAGCGTCTACCTAAAAAAAAAAAGTGATGTAACCTAGGCCTAACAAGAAGCAAGGTGGAAAAATATTGGTCTCTGCTGTGAAAATTGTGAAAAGTTTGGAAAGCCAAGGTGCGAAAATGTGAAAATTTTAATAAAACGTGTACGAAAAATTGTGAAAAACTGTTGCACTCCGGTGGGTGGCAGCCTTGTAATTAAAAACAATAGCATTTCGCTTCGACATCTTCCCAATTGTGTGGAAAAGGAGCCATGACTTAAAGTTCCTGAAAATATTCAAAGTATTCTTTACCTTCGGACCGAGGTTCATTATTCATGACTAGAACATTAACTCATGGTGTGTATTGGCACTACTAAAGGCAGTTGTCCTTGCCCTTCACAACATTATCACTTGCAACATGAAAAGTACCCCATGGTGCAAAAACACCATTGTGCCGGCCGTGCTTGTTAGGGTTTGTTTGCACACAAGAATTAAAAAAAAAATTGGACAAACGGCGGTAACGAATTCGAACGGCAAAACAACACACTGTGGTGTGAAATGGTAAACAGAAGAAAAACAACCCCCAAACGGCCTGAAGAAGATTGCTGTAAGCAATCGAAACTTCTCTAGATTATGGACAATCTACAGTGTGAAAGTGGGCGAAAGCAACTCGGAAATTTGTCCGGTAAATTCGATAGTTCGTTTCACAGTAAACAAAGTGATCGTCTTTTTCGTGGAACAAAAAGAAAAGAGCATTAGAGCTCGTATCCCCATACACACAGCTGTTAAGGTACACGAATAAAAACGGATTAGAGTTCACTTGAACGCAACGAACTATAATTTAAACTCCATTTCCAGGGAACAATGATTGTGACATGCCAGTCTTCATACACACATACTCATGTACATTACTAATCAAACAAACAAAACAGTGTGATATTTGACACAAATAAAATACGCACACAAAATACAACATACACATGAAACGGAACGAAAATCTAAAACACATACAGACGCCGTAAACAGCAAAACTCCTACAAAGAATGAAAAATACATACACAAAGATGGACAATAAAAAGTGCCTTAAGGAATATGCTTGTTTCACAATTAGAAATGCACACAAAATACACATATAGCCACTCATAGGAAACATACTTAAAATATAAAATAACAAACACAGACAAATATTAAAAAAAAACCTATACAACACTAAAATTAAGTGCACATAAACATACACACGCACACAAACATTAAACATTTCAAACACAAACTGCGTTCACTTTCTTACATAACCACTGAGCAAAAACAGTCCTTGTTCCCTGGAATTGGAGTTCAAATTATAGTTTGTTGCGTTCGAGTGAACTCTAATCCGTTTTAATTCGTTTACCTTCACAGCTGAGAGTGTGGGTATACGAGCTGTAATGCTTTTTTCTATACTGCGAAGTCATTTTTTGTTCAGTGATTAAAAAGTGGTTTTAAAGAACTATTCACTACTCGAAAATACCGTTAATTCGGCGATTTTACTTTGGTCGAAGTTCATATTAAAGACTGTCACTTACGCAAAACCAAAAATAGTCCAAGTTCCACAATTCAAACTTGCAAATTTTCGACTATCTACTGATAACTTCTTCAGGCAAGAGTCATGAGACTTGCTCAAAAACAACCACCAACGAACTTTTCGTTTGCAAGTTTGAATTGTGGAACTTGGACTATTTTTGGTTTTGCGTAAGTGACAGTCTTTAATATTCACTACTGGATGCCACTAGAAAGAACGTCAAAATCTTATTTAAGATATCACTTGATAGGGAGCCCCTCTCCCCACCCCGAAGCTATGACATTACTGGATATTTTGACTGCTGAAAGCATCATTTTTGAGGGCCGTGACTTTTTCCTCCAGTTTATGACCCCCCATGTCAAGAGGGTCCAAATATCCATTCTCTTCTCCCGAGAGATAAATAATGACAGATCCCTTAGGTGAAGCATAGAAGTGAAACCTGGTCTAGTCGAAACAAAAAAACCACACAACTCCTGTAAAACAAGCTGATTGACAGGGATGCGAAAGAGAATAAAAACATTCAATCAAATCAAGTTTGTAGCTTAGCTGGTTGTTTTTGGCCATTATTGGAAATAGAATCTCGTTAATCCATTCAGGCTAATGACATTTACTAGCCAAAGTGGTAACTGGTGCCAAATAATTTTTAGTCGCCAGTTGACTTCGTTTAATCACCAGCAGGCTAGTGGCCAGTGCCAATTTTCTCCTATAGGTCGCGCTCGTATCTTCTTGGCTTGGACACGCATCTGACTACTGTTGTTTGACTCTCTTCGCTAGAGTTCCTGGTGAGCCCTCAAGAAATTCGCTTTTCATCAATGGGTTTAAATTGTTGCTTTAGAAATATCTTGGTTTAAATTGTTGCTTGGCCATATATTTCTGGCACTGAACGGGATTTTTAAAAAAAAAACCCTTGGAGTCAAATGACTAAATACTCTAATACCTTAAAAAAGCTATTCAGAATATTTTCTTTGAAATTTGTTCTATATACAGGGTGATCCAAAAGTCCGTTGCACTCCACCAAAAGCCCTACAGAATTGAAATTAGGTACCTGATTTATATGACTTTTTTATATCCCCAACCACCTACTGAGCTTGCGTTGTGGCGCCCTGCCGCCCCCCTCAACCCCAGATATAAAATGTAACCTTTTTCCTGTGAGATATAGACGTTTGGTTCCAATTGGAGAGATATGCACATAGCCCAGACAACATGATAGCCGAAAACAGCATGCTAATTGGATAAATGGGATGCGTTTTATTACATCTTCAATGTAACCCCTACGCCCACATGAGTGCTTCTCGTACTATTTCCTGCACCGTGCAGGGAAGCCTCATGTGGGCGTGGGGGCTACGTTGAAGATGTAATAAAACTCATCCCGTTTATCCAATTAGCATGCTGTTTTCAGCTATCACGTTGTCTAGGCCATGCGCATATTTCCCCAATTGGAGCCAAACATCTATTTCTCACAAGGAAATAGTTAAATTTTATATCTGGGGGTTGAGGGGAGCAGGGCGCCCCAATGCAAGCTCAGTGGGTGGTCCCCATCTTATGGACAAAACAAAGTTCCCTAATTCCAATTCTATAGGGCTTTTGGTGGGGTGCAACGGACTTTTGGACCACCCTGTATATATAGCTGGATTTAGGTGTACTGCAGGAAATGCCTGCTACGAGGGGTTGCTAAGCTCCAACACCAGCAAGACAGCATCATAAAGCATGCAGACCACACAATGGAGGGGGGGGGGGGCATCAGCGGCAGTTTTCAGTTTCGCTACACTGGCAGCTGGCACTTAAGGGGATTAAAATAACTTTTAAGTCAAAGGGCTAACTACTGTAATACTTTCAAAAAACAGTTCAGTTATTCAGAATGTTTTCTTTGAAATTTGTTTTTCTAACCAGTCGTGTAAATGAAATTTTATGTGTTGTGTACCATTTACTTTGGCTTGGTATCAATATATGTAAAATGTGCTTAGGTTGGGATGCAAACGCAGGCAGGAAGACAGGCTGGCAGATGGGGAATGTGGGGGGAGATTTAGCTAGATAGGCAAACTTTTATTATCTTTATTAAGTTTTATTTTAACTTTTTCTATGTAAGTAATGCTCATGAGCCCAATAATCCAGAAAAAAAAGTCTACTTGGCAGGGACTGCGTGGGGGGGGGGGGGGGGGGCACCACGCGCACCCCCCCCCTCACACCCCCCCCCCCCCAAAAAAAAATTCTCTTCACCTATCCTACAAAAACTAGTAGGCACCTGATAAAGTTACTGATAAAGTTGCCCATCGAACAAATCTAAGCGGTGCTTCACGAAGGGCCTCCCTGGACTTAGAAATGTGGACTACCCGACTTGCGTAGTTAGACTCAGTCTGGAGTTGCTGGAGATTAGAAGAATTAAAATTGATCTTGTCCTCACGTATAAAATTCTTCATCACTTAATTGGGATGGGTCTTCCATTTTTTGATTTAACGCCTTGTATTTCCTGTACGAGAGGTCATAATTTTAGACTCGCGGTTCTGAACTGCTGTCGTAACTTTTCTTCTGTGAGGGTTGTTCCAATATGGAAGCTTTGCGGGAGGAATGGTAAATGCATTTCTTTTACCCATTTTTCGCAAACTGTTGGGCTCCGAACCTCTTCACAGGTTTCTTACACGTCCAGTTTCCTGATCGTAAATTTGCGTGTTACAATATCTTGGCAGCGAGTATGTCAGTCCTTAATTAACATCCAGGGAGCAGTATCAGTGGCCCCAAGCCCTTCCGCTTTCCTTTCACCAGTTGGGTGGTGGAAAACCATTTTATATTATGTAATAACTTTAAAAAATTTCTTTAAAATGTTCCCAAAATGTAATCTGACATAATTGGATCATCTTCTTTATTGACAACCTTTTTTTTCACGAAAATATCGTTGCCATGATGACCGCTACTGCGGAATGTACTATAACATTGCTTTCAACAAAGTTTAATTCCTACATTTTGTGCACATTTTTGCTTAAACGATAGTCCTGTATCTAGCAAATTTTCGACTGTTGTCTGTAGTCTTCTTCATCAAGCTTCTCGAAGTTAAGCATCCTGTTTCATTACGTGCTTGATTTTCAATTCTTCCATCATCAGAGTTTGAAAATGCCATACTCTGTAACCTCCGCAGTCTAAATATGTGCGGCTACGGAGTGCGGCATTTTCCGACTCTCATGATGGACGAACTAAACATCAAGCATGTAACCAGACAGGAGACTTACTTCGGGCAAAAATTTACTCGTTGGAGGGCTAACTTTTATGTGCTAATGTACATAAATGGAGGAATTCCACTTCTTTGAAGGTAACCTTAGTTGTCATTGTGAGAGTTGTAAAATGGGAAAACTGTTAAGATTTAAAACATTCCAAAATAATTGGGTAGAAACAGTTAAGAACATTGAGTGTGAGAAAGAGAATCGCAAGAGTGCCATTTTTTTTGGGGGGGGGGGGAGGCACAAACATAGTCCATTTTAGTCCACCCCTGACTAAAATTGCTGTCCCTCTGCCGCCTCCCCAGTAAAATGATTCTAACATTATCCCTGGTGCTTGGCCAGGCTCTCCGCCATTGTTGGCAGACCAACAAACAACGTATCTCGTTATGTTTCTTTTTTGGACATGATTGAGTAGGTCGTGTGTAAATTAAAGCGGTAAATTGCCATTCAATTTTTTACATCTTATCATCCAAGAGGGAACTGAAATGAAAACATACAGGCAGTGAACTCTAGTGGTTAAACCTAAAAAAAAAAAACATGGGTGTGTGCAGTAACATTTGGTTTTTGAATCTGGATGTAAGTGCATATGATACGGGCGAGTCAGCTGCCTACATCTAGATGTTAATCTAGGCTAGGTTCAACTGACCTTCCCTCTTTTGGATAAAGTCAGCTATTATTAAAGGTAGTACTTCAGGAAAGTAAAAAACAAACATTTGTGCTACTTGGCTTGACAATTCTTAGATTTGGGTGACTGGTAAAACTATACTTCTCTTAACTTTAGTGCATAGAATATGCTCATAAAATAAACTCCTTAATAATCAATAAAATTATGCAGTAAATTCTTAACCAACTACTTTTAAATGAAAACTTCAAGGACAAACATAAGTTAACCAAGTGTATTGCAGCAAATGTTATTATGAAGTATGGCAAAATTTAGTGCAGTGCACACAAATTTAAAACTAAATAGTTTTGTGCCAGCTCATAACTATTAGCTACGCTGCAATTCACTTCTACAAACTTCATTACTCATGGATAAAAAAAAGAGTATCCCATGGCCTACCTAACAAACTTGGTAGCGGTCTTCCGACACATCCTTTACAAAATGCTTTAGTTGTTATCTGGCACCAGTTTCTTCTCTTCTTGAAGTATGCCTTCGTTGCCAAATATGATTGGTCCTCAGCATTGCACCAGTTTTCATTTGTAGAAGCTAACGGCCTCCTTACCTGGCACACCCAACTTATTGATCTGGATCAGTCTAGCTTCAGTTTAGGAGTTAGGAGGGACCTCCGAAAGGGTAGTCCACATTTATCTTTTTCACCTTATTTAGCTCTATTTTTATCTAGGAACTGTTAACAGCCGTAGTTCTTGCTGTTTAAAGTGTGGTAAAAGATGATAGTTTGGAGAACTTTGTTTGAAGCCGTACATAAAAGTCTGTAACTGTGGATTTAAGTTATGGGATAGTGTGAAATAAGCTACGGTGAAATTAGTCTTTTGTGATTACTGGCATTAATTTGGCATTTTGAGTCCTGAAAAGGCTAGTCGGATGCCGTTCATGTGGCAGCGCGTCCACACTTATCCTTCAAGGTAAGTCAACCATGACTGATTGCACGGACTCAGTTTTCAAGTCCTTGCTGCGTTTACTTATAGTTTACTTGTTGTTGTTAAAATTATTCAGTTGTACTGTCCTTCCGTTTGGTGAATCATAGCTGATTGCCCTGCCTTGCTAGTCTTCGCTGCTTGACCTACTGTAGATTTCATAGCTTTTGTTTTCGATTATTCTGGTAGATTAGCTGCTTTTGAACTAAACGTCATCAGGTCTTAGTACTTTTCTTAAACTTCTGTGTGAAGCTAATAGGATTGCTCTGCTATACATGGCTGATGACTTAAGTTAACTTGCTGCGCAATAGTAGCATTTATTGTTTTAGATTGTTGTGTTGACTAAATAAAATAATCATTGTCTTTACATAGTGACTAAAACAATGGATTTGAAATTTGGGTTAAGTTGATTGATATTTGATCTTGTGGAAAAGCTGTTAGTTGATTTTAAACGTGAAGCACTGTCGGGTGTTTTAGTGCAAAGCTTTAAAACTCGTCACACGTGTTGTCTGTTTTGTTAGAATCACACATGCATGCAAAATCTAGGATACCCGACGAAATCGCAGTCGTCTGGCAGAATCTTGACAAATCTCTTAATTTTATGTGTACTTGAAACTTTTTAAAAACACTCTTTTCATCAGACAGTTTTCTTTTACCATAAATCGCCTATTAAATGACCGTGTACTGTTAAAATTAATTTGATTATTAGTTTACTACTTTATTTAGCTTTAAGGTCAGAAATCATGGAATAAGCTAGTTGGGGGGGGAGGGGGGGCTGTAACTAGATTGTTTCATGATTTCTGACCTTCAAGCATTTTAGGGGGTAGGAATGAGCCGTAGCTTTCCCAGAACTGTTAATAGGCGATTTACGGTACATTCTGGCATTCTGGATACCAGACACTTTGGTAGATTTAGCATGTATGGAATCACAATTCAGCTAATAATGTATTCGTATTTCCACAGATCAAGAAAACAAGCGGAACGGAACTCTCCTTATAATAGTAATGAGTCTGTTCCTAGTACGCCAATTCAAGTCCACATATCCAGTGTTGCAAGCAGTCCAGAAATAAGGTAGTTAAGCGTTTATAATGTTATGCTCCATTAGCAACAGCTTCATTACAGTTGCGTTGCATGAAACGATAGTTGTCCTTTTTAGTGTATCCAGTGTTGTTCTCCCAAAAATGAGTGGCATTCAGAATACGTAACATCTTAGTATGGCTTAGCTTTGGGAACACTTTGGCTTAGAAGTCCGAATCTGCCAAACGTTGGATTCCGAAAAATATCTAAAATTTTCCTACTGTGAAATTCCATTATAAACGAACAAAAGTCACCAGAAAAATGCACACTTTCATATCGAAAGACACTCACACTGTCTAGTGAATTTTCGATAGTTAACTAGGTCTTCCTCAGGCCTTAGTTATTTTGGACTCTTATTTACATCCCTGTTGACATCACAACAGACAAGAAAAGGAGTGAGAATGAGGCTTGCACAACACGTGGGGAATGTTCGGAATGCAGCCAAAGATAACAGCATCGCAGTGCATTGCATGGAGACAAAGCACAAAATAAGGAGGCATGACACTAGTACATTGATAAAGTCCAACATGGCACGAGACAGACACCTCCGGTGCCTCGAATCCATTGTTATTGGTCAACATGAAGCCAAAGTAATTCCACTTATGAACGTTTAAGGTCCCTCCTACCCGCTAGTTTCACATCTGATCGGCTGGGAACATTCCAGGCAGTTGTGTAGAAAGTGTGGACTACACGTGGCAAGCTCGCCGGATCGGCCTGCACAAATCGGGAGGCTACGCAACTCACGTGGCGGGCCTGCAAAAATCGGGCGGCTATGCAATGCGCGAAGTTTGGAGCATGACAACGAACAAGCAAACAATAACGGTGATGTCAACAGAGATGTAAACAGAGTCCAAACTATAAGGCGTGAGGAAGATAGTAGTTAACTATCGAAAATTCGCTAGATAGTGTGTGTCTTTCATTGTGAAAGTGTGAATTTTTCTGGTGACTTTTGAGCGTTGGATTCTAAGATAAATCCGCGTTGGACCTTGTAGACTGAAATTTCTCCCCCTAATTCCCCCGTCATTAACCAAGATAACCGTCAGAAGATCACACAATCAGCCCTAAAAGCTGTTAGGGCCGAGTTTCAGCTCAAATTTTTTTTTCTTTTAATCCTATATGTACATTGGTCAGTTGTTGATACATTGGTACATTGGTACATTGGTTAGATGTTGAACGTCCCTAAGGATGCCTCGCATTGTACGTGGGACTTGACTGTGGTCTTGTAGACAGTGGAAGGGTGCTGCGACAGCTCCATTTGTCAATTTTTGACTAATTTTGACTTACTACTGAATCATTTTAATCTTCTTGACGAGACCTTTCCAGGGTAGAATAACCAAATCAATAAGTGAAAGCAATGGAAAGGTATTTAGTGAAAAACGATGACCGCATGATAAAACAGTTTGGATGGAGACAGTTTTGTAGACACAATTAATTAATGTTGCGGAAAGTGGCAAAAAGTATTGCTACTGGGCTAAAAAGTATAAGTTGTAAGTTGCTACTGGGCTGAAAAGTATAAGTTGAAAGTTGCTACTGGGCTGAAAAGTATAAGTTGTAAGTTGCTACTGGGCTGAAAAGTATAAGTTGTAAGTACAAATTTATTATAACTTGTCGTTGTAAACTTTCCAGATTGAAGTAAAGTAGGTTAAATTAACCCTTTGAAATGCACTGTATAAACCAGTCGACAGAGCGTACATGGTTTAAACGTGCCGAAACCCTGTTTTGCACTTAAGCATTGAAAGAGCCGATCAGAGGCTTTGTACCTGAACACTGGCAGTTGGGTGTCGTCATCCAAATGCTTTTGAATCGAAGTAGCCTTTAGGAAAATATCGTTCGTTACCTTACTGTGAAAGTTCTCTTCACTATTAGAGTCGTAATTACTGGAATTATGTAGAAAATTTCCGCTCATTTTCACAACGAGGTCACTTTTTACCACCGAAAATTAGCTGGACATTAAAAAGTGTCCTCGTTGTGAAAATGAGCGGAAATTTTCTACATAATTCCAGTAATTATGACTCTAATAGAAGTAGCCTTTGGCTGAATTTTTTCTGCCACCATTGTCAGCGAGTTGTTTTGGTCGCATTTGGATTCCGGGTTAGCTTCTTTGTAAAACTAACAAGCTAAAAACTAGAAACTACTGCTTATTTGGGCTCCATTCTACTGAATGTTAGACACCCATATTTAGGCCTATTAATAGCAACTAAATAAAATCGAGTGGCGATAATGTCAGCGTTCCCCGGAATGATTCCGATTCGGAGGCAGATTTTGATGGATTTATAGAAGAAGAATGCAGCTTCACGCTCTGGAGTACATGCTGTACGTCGTGAAAAACGAGTTTACAATAGTGATGTATTGGACAGTGAAATAACAGATATGGACTAAGGTACTGACAGTTCTGGAACCAAAAGTGACAGCGCCGCCATGCCAACAAGAGGTAGAAAGCTTAGGAAGAAAAAACTCAACCCACACGTGGACAAATATCAAACATAATAATGCCGACACAACTAGTGCTGACTGGCTGCCTAAATTTAGTGAACCAGTTGGAGCAAATTACACAATCTGGTCTAAGCCTAAAATTTATGAAAATTGTTTCGCGATGAAATGTTGGAGCTAATAGTTACGCAAACAAACTCACACCCAGCCCAAATAAAAGCTAATATTGGTCGTCTTCCGTGCGAAACAAGAACCTACAAGTCAAGTGAAAACCTATAGATCGTGCAGAATTACTATGTTTTATTGCATTATTAGAAACGTAGGGAGTACTTAACACCAAATAATGATGAGCGGCGGCCAAGTGAAGGGCACAGTCCTTGTCAGCTCTATTGCTTCAAAATAAAGAATTCAAGTAAGCTTCCAATCTACATAAAGAAATTTCTATAGGCGTAAGCATGATATGCTTCGAGCTTTATATCCAAATAAACCACGCAAGTGGGTGCATGGGTTCTGCGTGATTTACATACTGGCTACATTTACAACTGGGACATCTACGCGCTGGACTTCAAGTATGTAGGAAAGGGGTTACCAGAATTTGTTGTTGAAAGTCTAGTGGATTGTTTGGAAGGAAAATGGCATGTGCCCTATGTTGATAATTTCCACTTTGGAGTAACACTTTTGAAACCTTGGAGGCCAACCAAATTGCAACCTGTGGGACAATTCAAACTAACAGGAAGGGGTTGCCAGTCTTTCACACCAAAGGAGTTGATAAAAACTAAATAAAACAACTACTCTGCAAAACACTACTGTGCACAAATAGTATGGTAAAATGCTACTGTGTGGTTGGCAAGACAAGAGAGTGCTGACTGTTTTGACCTTTTTTCACAACTCCAACTATGCAGAAGCCAGTATGCATTGATCAATACAATAAGTTTATGGGGGTATGGATAGATCAGGCTAGCTGTTCAGTTACTATAACTATAAACACAAATACACTAAGGCTACACCGATACTGATACTGTATCGGATCGGATGCTGATATTTTCGGTATCAGATCGGTATCGGCAACTTTCGCTGAAATATGGATAATTCTGGAACCTTTCGAGATAACAACATTACAGAAGTAAAGTTAACCCTAATTTAACTTTCGTTGAACACAATTACCACATTTAGGACGAAAAACATGCGTTCAGTTTTTTATCAAAAACAGAACTGATGTTTTTCATCCTAATTGTGGTAATAGACTATAATAGTGCTAAACAAAAGTTAAATTAAAGTTAATTTTACTTCTGTAATGTCTAATAGCTACCACTGTAACAGGCTTTTGCCAATTTTCAGGAATAACGACATGCGGTTCGTGGCATTTTGCTCAGGAAATCACTGAGTATCTTCCTGCCAAGTTTTAAAGGGACACCCGGCCTTCCTTATAACATTCTGCCTGCCTAATCACAGCCACGCTGAGATCGCCATCCGCGCATTTACAGCGCTAAGGTCGGCTGGGGTGGTAGCTGCGTTCCTCGCACAGACGAACGTAGCTGCTGTCTTGGTTGGTTTTAGGAATAGTACACGAAACAGCATCAAGTTAAAGATTGTGTCGTCACAAACCGGAATGATTCTCGTATTTTAACATCACAATTTATAATATTCTAGGCTAGTGTCTTATAATTTTGCTTCGGCGATCTGTTGGAATAATTTTAATTTTTACTGCATTAGTCTTTTAGATTTTTGATCTATTGGTAATTATTAGAATTAGTACATCCACACACACAGATGAAACGTCATGATTATTGTAAGCGTGCAAACCATCATGTGTAGGATACAGTAAATAAAGTTAACAATTATTCAACAGAAAGTCTCTAGACGCCACATTTTAAAACGGATTTTTACAGAGGGATTGACTAACGGCCGGTAAATAGACCTTTGGGGCCGTACTTCACGTGGTGGATCGAGAAAAATGGCGCTGGGAGGTATATCCCTTTAACTGTGGGTTACTATGTAAAAAAAATGTTATTTTAATAATTATTGGACCTTTCAGAAAACTACACCATTGATGAAAAATTGGGGATGCAATTTTGGATGTCGGTATCATTCCAGTATCAGTGAAATTTGTAAAACCGGTTTGGTATCTGATCGGTAAAGTTGGTCCGTGCATCTATGACTTCATGTAAAGGAGCTAAACCTGGTCAATGCATGTGTCATTTTTGTTGAACTTGGAGGTACGTTGCTACCACTTTCGTCAAATGTTGTGGGAAGGACAAAAGTTACTATCTCCACAACAACGTAGGCCTACATAGGTTATTTCACAGTGTCTAGTAGAACGACACTTTTTAGATCAAATAACATCAAGCAAACCAAATTGCATTGAAAAAATAAAAACAAACAACCTACTTCTGCAGACAATGCAACACACCCATGTGCCCCCTAACCTTAAGTTCTCACTACTTGGAAAACATCTGAAAGGTAGGCCTATTTCAAAATAATTTCTCTTTTGCAGTGTTTGTATTATTGTTTTCCCTGTGTAGATGTGCTCACCTGAAGCAAAGTCAGGGCAGCAATACTGATATCGTAATGTAAATACCAAACTTTTATTTTTTTTTTATGGTTTGTTACAAGTCCAATGTGCAAATACAAGGAACTGCATAAAAGCTTATGACTTTCTGAATCGTACAAAAAAAAATCTCCTTAATATGTAAAGTGGTTACGAAGTTACAAATTTTTACGCGACCATGTCCAATCGCGCTGGCAGCGGCAAAAAATGTGTGTCCTTTTGAGGTTTTCACTGTTCGCAGCTGTGCATTTCAAAGGGTTAAAATGTGAAATGGTAATAATGAGAGAGGCTCATTATCTGTTGAAAGTGAGAGTGCTTGCTTGCTTGTACAATGTAACCCAAAAAATAAATAACAACAAACCTTCAAACTATGCTGAAGAATAACAATTAACATTATTGAGTCGGTCAATGCATGCAAATATGGGAGCTTAAAAACAGTTCAGTTTTTATTTTAGGGACCCTGTTCCTCCTAGCAGTCCTCATGGCAGCCCTAAACTACAGCCCAAAGTTCGTGACAAGCTTCTGTCTTCTCCTGGAAGCACGTCATCTGTTTCCCGAGACCCATCCGTGGAAAAGATATTAGATGCCGAAGCCACAAGTTCTCACACCAATGAGGTTAAACTTTGTTTCATTTACATGCCTGTTATGTTAGGTGCACAGGGTTTGTTGACTTGTTTATTATCAAACTATAGTTGCTAGATTTACATAAAATTTTTATTTTATTTTCAAATGCAGTATGGTGCGATTTACATGTCTCTAAAGATTTTTAAAAAAAATGGGTAATACCAGACACCCGTTAGGCCTATGGAAATTCTTTGGTTCTCAAACCCTGCCTTTAAGTTTGTTCCTAGTGGTAACTTTTTTATTTACTTACTGCCATAAAAGCAGCTGCAGGTAGTATGTGGAGGAGCAATGTTAAGATAAAAGTAAGGCTATGGGTGTTAATATATAATGGCGTGTGCTCTTCTGTGTGAAGCAGTCGGTTTTTATGTGTCACTTTTTAACATCAAGATTTGAATGTTTTTATTTATAAAAAATAGACAAAGTTACTTTATAAAAAAGTATAATGATGAAATAAATCTTCCACAATGATGCTCAAATCCAAAAATTAAAACAATACTTCTCAGTATTTGCTGACTGCGAATTTTTGGCAGGGAGACTTAGCATGGAAAGACACAACAACACTCTTAGTCTCAAACTCTAGGAATGATAGGCATCTGAGAGGACTTGAGTCACTGGCAATCCAGCACGAATTAGGAGAAGTAGGCCTCTTATGAATTTGCAGGGCCCCTCAAACCTTGCCAATTAATTTCTAATCAGTCACGAGTTAGGTGAAAACCTCACTCAAAGATGGCACGAAGCACAAGAAAAGCACGAAATAAGAACGATGAGAGGAGCACCCTCCAAGCACAACAAGCTACAACGACCGCTGAATTTGAATGTTGATCGCGAACTGACTTTATGTTGATCGCGAACTGACTTTATGTTGATGTGGCCGCAGTAGTTATGTAAATAGAAAAATCACACTAGGAGAGCCTGAAGAATACAGGAGGACTGAATCAGCCCATCTAGTTTTTGTCAATCTGCCCGTCGAAAATTACCTTTCGGTTTAGCAAATATCGAGAAGTATATTTCTAATTTTTGGATTTAAGCGTCATTGTGGAAGATTTATTGTTAGAACATCCAAAGTAAAATGGTGAGTTTTTTCATGAATGATGAAATAATTAAAAAGCCTCGTGACTTCGTCTCTTCTGTAGCCTAATAAAAAAAATCTCCAACGAACCAAACAATTTTCTTTTCCTATCCTTAAAATAAGATCGAAGTTATACTTTTTACGCACTATTTGTTGTAAAAATGTCACATCGTTTACTTCGAAAATTCTAATCCATGATTACGTATTGTACGCTTAGATTTCAAAGTAAAAGATATTTACCGTTCCAATATGCTTACAAATTTTCACAGTATGGATTTTCTGGAGTTGGAAGGGCTCAGAACGACTGTCTGCATCAGGCTACCACATGACCGCTCACTTCGTCGTGATTGTTCGTCTGCTATTTGAATGGATTCGAATAGCAGACGAAGTGAGCGGTGATGTGGTAGCCTGATGAAGACTGTCGTTCTGAGCCCCTCCAACTCCAGAAAAACCAGACTGTCGAAAATTTGCAAGGATATTGGAACGGTAAATATCCTTTACTTTGAAATCTAAGCGTACAAGACATAAACACTGTTTGATGTCATACTGTAGCCAACCCAGACAACCACAGTGCTTTTCTGTAAATATTTAAACTAAACAAATTTTACTGCTCGTGGTGCTGTTGCACTACTACTGGTGTGTCCACCGCAATAAGATTTATACAGATGTCGTTACATAACATACCATCTGCAATATACTGTTTAAACAACATAATTCACACTACTTATTATTATTACAAGTAATTGAGTTGAAACATCTGCTGAAATCGTGCTTTTTTTTTTTTATTTCAGTTTGTTTGGAGTACAGCCAAATGTAGTCATGGAATTTGAAATTCCAAATTCTAAGAGAATATTTCAAGTCACCAAAAATTAAACAGATAAAATGAATAAATAACTAGTAAATGAAGAAACATTTTAGTGAAAAGGTTCTATACTACAAATACTTTGAGTACACAGACTGTAACTAATAATTGCATATTGTTTGATTTTCTCATAGGACGCAGTGAGCCGTTCATCAGAGTCAATCAGATCAGTTGATTTACAACGTTCACCAGATACTGGTTCTACTAGAGATCTCAACAGGGATAAAAAAAGTTCTGATAAGAAGAAAAAGTCGTCGTCTTGGTACAATGTAAGTTAAAAATTGGCTATAAAAGCAGGTAACTCATTTTCCCAGTAGCAGAAAGACGGTGACGGGTGGCGTACGTTGCAGATTAGTTCCCATTCCTGCAGATCGAAAACGCGGGTGGTTTATTTCTCCTCTGTCCAAACCCATGATTCAAAATATTCACCGTTTCTTATGAAATGACGATGAGAAGCTTTGATGGGAGTGAATCTGAAGTGGACACAGTAGATAAGAATTTTCATTCTCCTGGATGGCCCTCCAAATGGATATAAATACTAGAACATTTTTGAAAGCTGTCCCAACATCAATGTTTGAAGCATATTATTATCGACACTAATGACAGTAATGTCAGCGCTCCAAACAAAATTATCAATCATTTAATTTCAAAAGTCATTTCCAGAACTGCTGCAAATGCAAGTTGTCTACCTGTTTTAAGTAGTTTGCCTGTGGTGGCTATTGGGTAGTTGTCCAATGTATTATGTATCTTAAAGTAAACGTGTAAATTTTATCAATGGCAGAAAATTTACTTTTAATTGATAAATAAAGAAACCAGTGAAAAGTCAATTTTCTGGATTGAACATAAAAGTATATAATTTTACTATAATACCATCCTGTACGAAAAAATAACAATCTGAGGCGTTGTGTCTCAGTGTCTGCAATAAATGTAACGTGCAATACTCTGCAAATCTATTAAAAAAAAGAAAAGTACCTGAAATACTGTGTTTAAACAGAAATACTGTGTTTGTGGGCGCTCATTATGTTTGTCGCAGACTGGTCAAGTATTTTCTGCTACTGGGCTAATTTTTTTGTACATTTCTTTCAAATTCGGTATTGGGTGCTGAATGTATTTCCTTTCTATAGGTTTTAAACCCAACGTATAAGTCGAGAAGTGACGACTTCAAGCGGCTCTTTAAGGATCTGCCTGAGCACGAGAGGCTTATAGTAGGTAAGAAGTCATGGTTAGATGTTATTTTCCTCACTAAGCAGTGCTAAGGACACTGAAGAAAGCAAGTCGTCTTTTAGGCTTAAGGCCTTTTTTTTTTATATAGTTGATACTCATCAAGTAGATTTAAATTACTAATACCACAAATTTATCATGCTGAAAAGTTAGCTTGGTTGGAATCGTCTACTTTTATCAAAGTCTGGGAAGCGAGCCACGGCGCTCCCCTCTCAGCTGACCTTGTTTCAACATGGAATGCATTAAGGAGTATGGCTTCATTCGTTATCTCAGATGCTGAAAAAGAATTTTGCCTGCTATGGATGAATCCACTACGACGAATCCACGACGACAAATCCACAAATTTTATGTTATGTGTTAGAAGTCAAACATGTTTTACTATAACCGGAAGCTAAGCGAAGTGAGCGAATGCACAAACTAGAAGTTGTGGAAAATGCTTCTTACCACAACTTTGAAAATGTTACATGGTCTACTGTGAGAATTCATTTTTCAAGTTGAAAAATCACCTTATATCACGCTTATTTTCACAATCATACGAAATAACAAAATTTCAGCAAATTTTCAATAGTCAGCAGTCCTGGAGGTGTAATGGCTCAGGCGACCATTATCTTCAGGCTCCACAACAACACAGTTCACTACTTCGTAACGACCGTTCGTCTGCTTCGAATATTGGGCGCGGCCTCCAGTATTTGTTGGGTACATTTCGAATCTGAGCACGGTTGCCGTTATTCGTTGGGTTTGTCGCCCATTTCTCACGCAGCAGGCGATTGAGTTCTCCACGCATCAGAAACTGAATTCCAAGGTTTGAGGGTCCCTGGATATTCATCAGCACAGCCTTCTCTCGGTCGTGGTGTTGAATAGCCAGGGATTCAAGACTTCTCAGATGTATATCACTTCTCGAATTTGAGACTACGAGCGTTCTTGTTCCTTCCCAATCTATATTGTGCCGAGTTTCCATGTGGTGGACTGCAATGCTGTTCGTTCTAACTTTGTTCATAGCATCGGCCATGTGCTGTTTGACACGGGTCCTAATTCCTTTCCTTGTCTCACCTACGTAGACTGCACTACAATCAAGAATTGCAAGAAGCGGAAGATAAGATCCTGGAAAAAATCCAAAATACTAATGAAGGAGTGTACCGAATTCCATGTGGTGACTGTAGTGCAGTCTACGTAGGTGAGACAAGGAAAGGAATTAGGACCCGTGTCAAACAGCGCATGGCCGATGCTAGGAACAAAGTTAGAAAGAACCGCCTTGCAGTCCACCACATGAAAACTCGGCACAATACAGATTGGGAAGGAACAAGAACGCTCCTAGTCTCAAATTCGAGAAGTGATATACATCTGAAAAGTCTTGAATCCCTGGCTATTCAACACCACGACCGAGAGAAGGCTGTGCTGATGGATACCCAGGGACCCTCAAACCCTGGAATTCAGTTTTTGATGCGAAAAGAACTCAATCGCCTGCTGCGTGAGAAATAGGCGACAAACCCAACGAATAATGGCAACCGCGCTCCAGATTCGCAACGTACCCAACAAATACCGGAGGCCGCGCCCAGTATTCGAAGCAGTCGAACGGTTGTTAACGAAGTAGTGAACTGTGTTGTTGTGGAGCCTGAAGATGATGGTCGCCTGAGCCATTCCACCTCCAGGACTGCTGACTATCGAAAATTTGCTGAAATTTTGTTATTTCGTGTGATTGTGAAAATAAGCGTGATATAAGGTGATTTTTCACCACAACTTATAAATAACCACACTCACTGTGAACTTATGAAATTAAAATTGAATGTGGTGGCAGTTTAGGATGCCCAGTAAGACTGTGCGAAAGCTCCTGTTTGTATCTGGTTTTACTGTGGTTGGGCTTGAGTTTTTAATTAACCACAACTTATGTACCCAGCATACAACACTTCAACCAGTTTAAACCACCCATAAGCCAATTGAATCTGTGTAAACTCGAATCATATTCTGCCAATTTATTTTAAAAATGAACCAGAACTAGCTACAGAATTGACTTGCAAATCTGGTATTGTTCTGTTGTTCTGCCACATTGTTGTTGTTGTAATAGGTCAGGTTAGTTACCTTAGCTAAAATTTCTGGGCTGAATACAAGTTTCCGGCTAGAACAAGTTTCTACCAATGTTTGAAATGATATCATGCACATCTGACTCCAATAATGTTGACAGTTTCCAGGTAATTGCACATAAAAACAAGCAGGCTTGCCGCTGAAAGGTTGAACGTGTGTAGCTTTGTTCAGATTACGGCTTTCGTGCTTTTTATAGGTACTGGTTAGGGTAGGGCTTTTGTTGGTTTACCAAAGTGAGTTGATATAGTTATTGTGTTATGAGTCAAATGTGAAATGATTTTTTTTGTTACGCCTATTGCACCTTTCTTCGGCCGAAAAAAAATTTGGGAAAAATTTCAGTTTCAGTCTGGAAAACCTGAAATAGTCAGGAAATTTCTTCACAAGTTTTTGAGCACCACCCTGTTAATGAATTTTAAAAATATTAATAAAGGATGTATACCTTACAACAGCTTACCGAAATTACAGCTTACAAGTGTTGCTTTGTGTGAAGCAAGGAGTAAGTGATTATGCCTCAAACCAGAGTAACGGGGCCATTTTTACAGTAGTGAGTGTAACGATTCAATCTTCATAATTTTTTTTTCCAGATTATTCTTGTGCTTTGCAGAAGGATATTCTAGTCCAAGGAAGATTGTATATATCCCAGAACTATATATGTTTTTATGCTAACATATTCCGGTGGGAGACCTTGGTATGTTTTATTTCAGTAGTTTAATGTGTTGGATCCTAGGAAATTGGCTATTAGGGATGTGCAATACTAAAAAAAATTCGAGCCGAGCTGAATATGCAACTTTTACTCGAACTCGGCTCATGCATCCCTACTCGAAAAGGTCGAATCTGGTGAAAATGCAGCAACTTAGCCAATTTTTGACCGATTTTGATTTTGTCATTCCACTACGCCAAATTAATTGTCTCGACGTGAGCTATCAATTGGTGCAATTAAATGAACGGACCAGGCACATTTCCTGAACAGGTGCTTAAATTTAATTAAATAACTCCCACCACTTCTATAAGTGCTAAAAAAGACCCATGCCAAAACATAACGTGCAAAATATGATTCATGAAAACAGCAGTTAAGCTCAAAATCAGTTTAAGATTGTAAACTAATGAAAAATAAAATTGCAAGAAAACTGTGCTCACCAAATACTGAAACTCTGCTCGGTAATCAATTTCTGTTTCAAACTCTGCTCGGTTCGAGTTAAAATTATTCTACTTGCACACCCCTATTGGCTACGAAATTGTTTATTCTAAAAAGTAATTTTTTTTTACAGCTTATGATTCGTTGTAAAGATGTAACTGCAATGACGAAAGAAAAAACGGCTCGCGTCATCCCAAATGCTATACAGATTTGTACAGAGGCAGAGAAGCACTTTTTCACATCGTTTGGAGCCAGGGATAAAACCTACCTTATGCTGTTCCGAGTTTGGCAAAATGCCCTTCTTGAGCAGGTAATTATTGTATTACTGTTGACAACAATTTTCCTTTTAGGTAGATAAAAAAAAATGAAAACCGGCGCTGCCTCATGTATTGCTAAGGTCGCTCGTTCCACTTCCTGTCCAGCATCTCGCTGACTTCTACGCTCACCAGAAACCCAATGTTTGGATCTCAGGGCCTCTGCATATTCATGAGCTTGGATGCTCTCTTGCAGTGTTCCTGATATCGGCAGGGATTCCAATCCTCTCAAATACATAATACCTTTCGGGATTTGACCCTAATAAGAGCATCTTCCTCCCCAATTTATATGTGCTGCTTTTCCATGGTGTGGGTGGCTATGCTGCTTGACTCCACCTTATTCTTTGTATCAGCCATGTGGTGCTTCTCCCTGCAACCCAGCATTTCCAGCAACTACATGGAAATGCAGCATAGTATAAACAAACTGCTAATCTATTAGTGTCTAATTCCAAAAGTTACCAGAATTTGAGAAGATTAGAATCCCAGGCAATTCAGGAACACTGCAAGAGGGCATCGTAGCTCATGAATCTGCAGGTAGGGGCCTTGAAATCCGAACATTGGTTTCCTGGTGAGCAGAGAAGTCAGCGAGATGCTAGACAAGAAGTGAAATGAGTGACCTTGGCAATACAGGAGGCAACGCATAATGCCGGTTTTTAAATCTCTTCACACAGCAATGTGAGCAAAAGTAAAGATTACATTGTATGTCTGATGAAGACAGGTGAATTTGCGATTTAACATCAACCTGCTTATACGCTGTCGAAAGTTTGCAAGATATTGATTTTCGCGAATCAGTTTCTGATATTGTGCGCAACGATATCACTGTGTCACTGGAAATCTTCGATTTGCTTCTAATGAAGTGTTTACAAGGTTTCAAAGTCGTTCATCTTGCGTCTTGATACAAACTGTTATGTGCTCTTTAAAAAGCTGTGGTGTCTAACTAAATTGCGCATCTTACTTGATGTCTAAAGTTATTGGACTTTCGGAGTTGCAATTCAAAGTTCACACTTCACCACTAATAAATGAACAATTATAAACTCTGTCCACTTGAATTTTCGGTGGAATAATGCAGCATCCACCTTCTTCAGAAGTCCAGGCAAAAAACGAAGTACTAAACGAGGTTCACATTGCTTACCGCGTTTGACACGCGTTGTTACCGATATTTGACAACCGATTTTGACAATTCAGATTTTGAAATACAAATCTTTCTTAGCTGATTATGATGGTAACCGATGGTTAGTGGTTACAGTTTTCAAGTGAATTTTCGTGCACCGTGCACTTAGTTTTTTTCCTCTCTTGACTGTTTTTGCACTGATTGATTGTGATTGTGTTTTGAATGTTGAAAAGTCGTTTTTGCTTCTGCATAATTTTCGTGAAAATGTTCAAGTAATTAAGTTTGCGTAGCAGGTTTTTACGGGAATAATGTCTGAATTTTGACGCTTAAAGATTTCCCAGACCTTACAAAAAATGTTACTAATACGCGTAGGTAATGTCTCCCTGCTGGAACAGTCAAACGATTAAATTATTAGCAGATAAAAAGCTTAAACATCCCCATAGCATCTTTAATTTTAACTTGTTAATGCGCGCCTTCTTGGTATTATTTTTGAATAATTTCTGATAACTTTGATTATTGTATGTATAAATAGCTTAGCTTAATAAATAATTTTCACTTACCTTGACGAAACGAGGACGCTTCTTTTCAGGGACGGAACCTCTGCAACGACGGTTTCCACAGCTTCCTCCTACTCCTTAAGCTAGGGCCTTAGTGGGCCTCTTTACCTTGATGCTATGGCTCCATACCATGTATTCTGTATACTCTGTATCTTTATTAATGTATTCCAGTAATGCTATGTACTTTAATTTATGGTCCAGTCCCTGGAGATCAGTGGTCAGGATGGCTCTGGCCTTGCCTGCCCCTAGGGGTAGCTGCTAGCAGAGATGGCTCATGGGATACCAGGATAAAGTACACGAAGTACCTTGCACCAGTAGTGGCAGGTACTGGCAGTAGCTCTAGGTACTTAAGGCCTTGCAAACCCCTTCAGCCTCACTCTGGGAGCTAGTCCCTAACCAGCTAAGAACTTTTCCTGAAGCATGCCACTCTGCTAGAAGCCCTGATCAGATCATCCTTGAATCACTGGACAACATCTCCTAAGGACAGACCTCGTGGCCCTGGAATAAACCCTGAATTTACCATCCTTCTGGCGTTCTTCCTTGTACTGGGCACAGCGGGGTTGCAAGTGAAGAACAATTTTTCATCTTTTCATGGTCGGAAACATTGTGGGTATAGGGGGTATGTGAAGATGACTTAGTGTTTAACACTTTTTAATTGTTCATTAAACCCTTTTCTGGCAGCCTATGGCAATGATTTCGAGAATGTTTGGCAGGCAGAAGATTTCTCTCGCAACTCCGTACCTACCGTAGATTTACAGGGGAGAGAATTAGTGAAACATATATTGTCTTTAGCACTGTATTCCACTTTATTTGGCACTTTCACTATTTCACTACCTTTACACTTTCAAACTACCTTTATTTTTATTCTCGTTCACGTATGGCTAAGAGGTGTTGGTGTGTTGGTTGCCATGATATTTAGCTCTTCTTTCCTTTGTCACTATCCTTACTCGTGCCGGTAAGAGAACTCATTTGTGTCAAGAGATGGTGCTGACGTTGATGCTGCATTAGAGCGCTCTTGACTCTTTGTCTGTCAATAAGGAAAATCTTCTTCTCAAATGCTACAAATTTATTGTCGGGATCCGTTGAGAATTATTTTTTCGTCTTTTTCAAGTCGATGTGTTCCATAGAAGATTTTCGTTTACCGAAAACGATGAACTGAATATTCCTCAGAGACAGACAGGAATCTCGGGAAAGCAAAGATTCGCATGCCGACAGCAGTTTTTGTTGTGTCGTTTGGTCAAAGTTGAGTGTAGTCTGCTATCGCAATGAGGAGAGAAGCTTTAGCGATCGTTTCTTCTAAAAGAAAAACCTCTGGATCTGTTAAATCCACACTCATTTTGAGTAAACGTGCATCCAGAGATGATTTTGGAGTGACATTTTGGAGTGACTGGGGTTGAAGAATTGTGGGACGATTTTTATGCGCGCCGGTTTTTACATTGGTTAGGTTGTTTCCATGTCAATAAAATGTTTGCTACCGTGTCATCGTCATCGAGATCACAAATATCGCAACAAAGTTACATTTTCTTCATTTTCTACATACCGTATGAAAATCTTCAGATGTCTTCTTGCAGGTACAGTGTAGAAACGCTCCTGAAGTCAGAAGATCTTGAAGTTGGGCGAATTTTTCCTTCGTTGTAATTATGCTGACAGGCCAGAAAAAAATTAGCACAAGCGACACTATGTGTTACTCACGTCAGTGCCCAAAGTGATCTGACCTAAGTACCCGAAATGATATGGCAAAATCGAGGATATGCTCGTATTATTAATGGAGTACAAGCGCAGCGTTCCTTGCGGGTGATTGGATAAACTAATCTAAATAAGATTTAAATGGAATTAAAGGGTTTTTAATTTATTTCAAGCATGAATTAGCCAAAAATAATCAGTTTTAGCACATACTGAAGGTTAGTGTTTTGCAGATAGTAAAAAACTAGTTTTAAGCAGTGTTAAATTTTATTTTGTAGCCTCACTTGGTAACTTTCTAACCAAATGGTGCCTGAGGACATGCAGAAAGCATCTAAAAATACCATACTTTTCACCCTTTAATTTTTAATAAACTGACACAGGATGACTGCGTCTTTGCATTTTACACACTGCAAGAAACAGTAGAATACATACTAAATAACTACCTAATTATGTCCTGAAGTTTATCTTGAAAGTTGGAAGACATCGCAAACGAAGAAAAATACGCACGATTTTAAAGTTTCAGATACTGAACAGTACAATATCTTGCAAATTTTCGAGAGCTGACGTGACCTTGACATAGTTTTCCTGTTGACTTGTAAGTGTTCGTGATGAAGATAGTCGGCTGGGTTTAACATCTCGGGTGCAAAGACTATTGAAAATTCACAAGACATTGTACTGTTCAGATATCTTGAAATCATGCGTATTTTTCTTAGTTTGCGATGACTAAATATGTTGCATGGTTTATAAGTTAATCACACATACCTAACGTTTAAAAAAAAAATAACTAAAGTAACAGTGTGTGACTGCTGGCAACTCACACTCCGAATTATTATTATTATTATTATAAACAAATACTCAGCAAAAGCTAGAAGCTTGTTGCTGGATAACACAAAAAATTACAGCTTAAACACAGTGTGATCAAGGCGGCTCTTGGAAGTGTTCACTGTGTTGCAGTTAGTAAAAATGCTCGCAGGAAGTACATTCCAATCATTTATGGTAGCCACAGAGAAAAAGTTTCTTCTCACTTCTAAATGCACAGAGGGTTTTCTAACTTTGAAGGGGTGTCCTCTGGTTCTGGATTCAATCCATCGCTGATAAAGATTCTCTTCTTTGCCTCTGGAAAATAGCTTAAAAGTCTCAACAATGGCTCCACGCTTCCTTCGGTTAACCCAAAGTAGTTAAGTTGAGCCTCTTGCAGCGTTCAGGGTAGCTTAGTGCGTTGTACTTAAAGGGTCTTTTGGTCGCTCGCCGTTGAACCTCTTCCAGTACTTCGACATCCCTCTGCAGCCATGGAAGCCAGCTCATGTTTGCATATTCCACGATGGGCCTGATAACACTTTTGTAGAGAAGGCAAAAGGAATCGGCATCAAGTTTTGGAAAGCTACACCCAACCAAACCGATGACTTTAAAGGCCGTAGCAGCAGCCGTAGCACACCGAGGTCCTTCTCTTCAGCCACAGATTCCAGAAGTTTGCCATCGACTGGTGCCTTGGGTTATTATTAAGGAAAATTGAAATTTAGCCAATAGCGAAAATCATACACTAGAAATAATGTAGTTTAGTAAGCCACCTTTATGCACTTACGTTTCGTCGGAATGGCATGACCCGGATTCGAACCGGCTTCTTCGTTTGCCCCCAGATAACTTGCTTAGCGCCTTAATCGCTATGGCCACATCCTGCACTGGTATATTATTTACAGCGATTTATGTCTATTTATTTGGGTTATTATGACCCACATGTAATACATGGCACTTCGCAGGGTTAAGTTGAAGTTGGAGATGATTACAATTGCTCTCCAGCATATGGATGTCTCCAGGATATGGATGTCTTCCGGGGCATTGGGTAACGTTGTGAATTGCAGTATATTTTATTATTATGCACTAGTATGCACTACACTATTATATAAAAACAGAAAATAAGATACAACTGTTTTAGTAGCAGCATTGGACAAGTGGTTGTATAAGGCAAGTGGGCTGATGGCAAGTGATGGCTTGTATCGGGCAAAGAAGCTGTTAAGAAAGTGAGGTTCGGGCAAATGTACTAGAATCCGACATTTCCAGCAGAAAACAGAAATATATACTCGCAAGAATAAGCAATCTTGTTTTAAAGGCCGATAGGCTCATTTTACTTGGTACAATTCTAATTATAAAGAAACACTGTTACATTTTACCAAACAGTCCTTCAAACCACGTGTGGTTTAAGGCGAATTTTCGACATTTGTATTTTGGTTTTCACAAAATCTCCTGTCTTTGTCAGGCCGATTCGTCTACGAACTTTTTCCAAACTTATGCCGACATGTGGTTGGTGGCATGTAATTTGAACCTCGCGCTGCTGCTGTCCTGTTGTTTGTTGTGGTGACGGTGGCTCCTCCTTGTTTTGCTCACTACGTTTGGATCTCAGTAGGCTGTGCCATTTGGTGGAGAGGTCTTGCGTGAGCTTAGGGGACACAATCTTGCTGATATTGCGGTGTGACGGTGCTTGGATATTCATTAGCGGGATTTTGTTTCAATACCGTGGCATGCTACTCCACCAACAACAACACGTCGGCATAAGTTTGGAAAAAGTTCGTAGACGAATCGGCCTGACGAAGACAGGAGAATTTGTGAAAACCAAAATACAAACTGTCGAAAATTCGCCCTAAACCACACGTGGTTTGAAGGACTGTTTGGTAAAGTGTAACAGTGTTTCTTTATGAGCAATCTTGTACCTAATAGTGCACAAACATCCCGTAGAGGTTAAATACGGTGTCATGGTGAGTTAATGGCAACCAAAAGGGAATTGAAATCATGTCGTGGAGTATTAGAGGGGTAACCTCATGACGGTTATTTTGTTGTGTTTGCTAAGTTTAGAAGCTAAAGGTTTCTTAATGCAGCATTTTATTCTTGTTTGTCTGTTAACTTTTTAGGTCGTTAATATTAAAAATAAAATTCTCCTTGTTAGTGTGATAGAGAACTTTAACTTTTTTCTTTATAGCCTATGTCCATACAAGAACTGTGGCAGTGGGTGCATTACAGCTATGGCGATGAGCTGGGCTTAACTAGTGATGATGATGATTATGTTGCACCGTGTGCAACTGATGAGGATGGAAAAAATAATGGCTTACTTCTGCTGCCGGACGGCAAAGAAGCCAAGTTACCCAAAACTCCCAGTGACCACATGGATTTAAGCTCGAAGACGAGCAGTTTCAAGGTAAGACATTTAAATTGATATATTAAATTAGCTTATGGTACTGAAAAGGCTTTTCTGGGGTAATCAACATTATTCATACCATTAGGACTATCAGCATCATCAGCGGCAGCAACAATTTAGGCATTTAAGAAACATGCAACCATGCAATGTCAACATGGCGCACGAAATTCATCATTACTTTCGTGTAACAATGTTTGGCCGCGCAGAAAATAACGTTGTCAGCCATCCAAAAGTTGATGTGTTGTTAAGAACCAAAAGGAAATGATCCTGGCTTCCGCTTAAATCTTAAGTTTAAAACTAGATGAAGCTAAATCTCTAATTTTGGGGCCTCACGGACACAAACTTGGGCGGTTGACTTGATTAAATGACTTATTTATTTCTAAAATGCGATGCGGGCGTCGTGACCTAAGTTGTGGCATGCTTTGTGCCGCGGAAAGCTGTAGTGCCTGTAACAAAGCCAGGGGAGATTGAAAGTCATAGTACGAGAATGGGGTGGCACTGCAAAGTCATATGCAAGCCCGTAATTGGGGAAAAAAAAACAACAATGAAAGTTCTAGATGTCTTGCGATGACCTGTGATGGATAAGGCTGTACCGAACATGGCCGAACAGAGGGTGTTCAGTTCGGTGATCGGTCAAACGCAAAATACCAAACCGAACATATTTTCATGTCCATTCGACGGATTTTGATGTTAAAATACACCATTTTGAAGGTTTTTTTCTCCAGCTTTCTGTTGGTCCAAACCACAAGTTCTTAGCTCTAACGGTTCAGAAGTTATAAGAGAAATTGTAAAAGTAGTGAAGATTTTTGTATGTTTAAACAGAGTTTCAACATCTATGGACTTACAAGTTCATGTGAAAATACCTACATTTGTTAAGAAACTTGTGCTTTGATGAATCTTTGTGAACTGAGTTCTTTTACATTTTAGTTTAAGATAGATTGGTTTGGTACGTTATTGTTCGGTTCAGAAGTGTTCGGTGTTCGGCTTATTTAAGGTTTGTTCGGTTTGGTTCGGTTCAGTGAAAAATTCTCGTTCGGTACAGCCAAACAGGTTGAGGTGAAGGGATTAGGGAAAGGGACACACCAAAACATCGTATACATTCGACACGCCAAGCGTTGCACCGGCCCCAAATAGAGTAACAATATTTTACAGTTGGTTAAATTCTTCAGTATTACCAGGAGCCTATAGAAAACAACTAGGAGCGTGTGTGGCTGGTCTATGTTAGAAGCGCTTAATTTAGTACGAAGTGCTAACGCCAGAAGGAGCAACAATACTGCGCCCGCGCCAAGTTGTCTAAAATCGAAACTGAAACTTGGCACGCGAAGCAAACGTGTGCTACGAAAGCAACGCTCTATTTTATTCTTGGTTAGAGCAACTTACAAACAACTGAATGTCTGTTTGTTTAGTTTTTTTATTATTACTTTGGTATTGTTTCCATGTTAAACACTTATTGTGTAAAAACAAAGCACCGAAAATTAGACTTAAGAACGTGAAGCAGACCTCTAATCATCTCGTGCAGGTGGCGACCTCTGGTAACAAATTTGTACACCACTGTAGCCGCTCCTGACTTGACACTGTAGTGGAAGTTACCGATACACGCTCCTATTTGTTTCCTATAGGCCCCTTGTATTACTGTAAACACAGAATACTATTAGAATGACATGTAGTAAGAACTGAACTTTTTTTACTGCGATCTGAAAATGCTTACATTTATTATAGCTATTTCATTAAAATATATACTCTTACTGTCCAATTTATTCCCCATGAAGGGATACTTCCCACCATTTGTGTCTATACCACCACGTTCAAAAACAGTTCCAGGATTGCAGTTAAACAAGAAAGACCTTAGGTCTCGCTCTTGTAGATAGGAGCACTACAGCGTGCAGGCAAGTGCACACCGGGATTCTATAGCCTGGCTCGGGTAATAGCGATGAACGGAGGCGCGACCAGATTGTTTTTGAATGTAAGGCATCTAAACTCGTTTATATTCTATGAATATTTCAGGATGCATTCCTAGCGACAGTGAGAATCACTCCAACCTCCAGAATTTACGGTCTCTGGACATGGAGAATGCGTACCGTCACGTACTCCTCCATCCATCTGCCTACAAATTCTTCTGCATCGTATGTGATAGAGATATTTATCACTGCACTGGGATCCCTTTCAGACTGTGAACAGCTCTATTTCTGTTAACGTCTCTTCTCAGACCAGTGTAAGAATACCTCCACCAACGTTAGATAACGTCTTGGAATTGAACATCCAGCTCCTATTCACAGGCCAGCTGTTTCAATGACTAGGCTTGGGGATCAACCCCGTCGGACAAGAGTCCAGGACCTGCTCACATCCTTTCGTGACCTCCCGTCACAGGGTTCAGTATCGACAAAAGAACTCGTCCAAATAATCGGGATGATGGATTCGTTGGCTTGACTAGTGCCGCTGGGGATAAGAAGAGCTTGTAGCCTCCACTGGTTTCGTGGACTTCGGCACCCAATCTACAGACTGGAGTCCTGATACGCACATCTATGAACAAACCCAACCATTTTCATATCCTCCCTGTAGATCATTTCGTACGGTATCTATTCCCCCCCCCCCCCCCCGTTCGTGGTTCAGAAATATTTCTCCCGCCATAACTAGGGGGGGGGGGCATGCCTCTGTTACCGACCGTAAACTGGGAGACAACCTCATCTTCCTTTCCTCCCCTTTGCTACACGTACTTGAATTTGGATGGGTAGTTGAATTAACCCCTTGACTCCCAGCATGCTAAGAACTACTCTGCACTCATATACCAGGTAATGCAGTGAAGCCCTTAAAAGCATGCTGCCCAAACACTGTCCACACCACTGCTCGCTGTAATTTATCTTTGCTCTTTACAATTGCTTTCCCAAATTTAAGTATCTCTTATTCCTCCACCCCCCCCCCCTAGAAAAAATACAAAAACCCTGTAAATAGCTGGTTGGCATAAGCAATGGCTTCCGAATAGAAAACACAATTTCGAGGGAACAATCGCTTCTCAAATAATGTTTTTTTAATTCCTCCAACCCATTTGAGTTGGGGGGGGGGGGGGTGACTGGATGAGTAGAAATACAATTTTAAGGAAATAATTGCTTATTTGACCTACCTATTTATAGCATGTCTGTATTTTTTGGGGGGTAGGGGTTTGGCGAAATAGAAAAACGTAAACTTTTGGGGAAGCAAGTGAAAATTTGAACCAGCTATATACAGTATTTCTGTACTTGTTCTTTTTGGGGGAGTGGGGGGAGGACGGGTTAAAGGAATAGAAAACACACAATTTTGAGGAGGTAGTTATTTATCTGAATTAAAAAAAAATAAGCAACATGCTGTAAAAGGAACGGGTCACTTCCGTAAGTATAACCATTTACAGATTTAGCTTCGTCGTCAATATCAGATATATCAGACAATTCAGAGCCACTAAAAGCAACACCCTCCTCTTCTGGTACATATTCCGAGTCAATACTATTATTTTCTTCCATTTTTACACTTCATGTTTGCAGTAAAATTTAGAAAAGCGCAGTTGGATGCATGCTCGGCAAATGTAAACAAACTAACTTCGTTAGGACTAACCAGCGCTAGTGCGCTTACGACGGGCTGGAAATTGCAGCTTGTAAATTCACAGTCACTTACCATTGATCTGATTCTCTTCTGGAACGATTCACGATGAACCATTATCACTTTCCACAGCCTTCATGCCACATAATTACAGCCAAACTAACCGAAAATTACTAAAACCGGCAGAAAACGAGGCGGCCGCACGTTTGTCATTGAAGCAAGAAGGCTTGATAGCGCCGCCCTTCAGAAGGCCGCATTGTTGTGTCCAACGTGGTCTGTGAATGGTTGAAAACAACGTGGAATTTCACTGGCTAAATCGTTTCTGACGTCACGGCCAACAAATAGCCTCTTTCTGCATCCTACCAGTGTAAAATAAAAGTATTGTTGGGCCCAACCACGCTTGGTGTGCTATGTATTTGACAAGGCTAAATAAAAACGTACGCGTCGTACGTGTGGTAGGAGATAGCAACGTTTTAAGCACGTACGGGTCGTACGTCTGGTAGTCAAGAGGTTAAATACTGCTCCTCCCCTTCTTCCTCCCCTTTTACAACATTTGGTTTGGTCTCCATCCCAAAACAACAAAAAATTACCATTTAGGTTCAGTTAATCCGTAATCATCGGCTAAATAGTAAGACACGCACTGCGCCCCTCCCATTCTCTTTAGCGATTGCATTAGAATGCCAAGAAAAGGGCTAACATCGCACTGCCAAATGCACGTACATTCTGCATCCACCGCTCCACCCCCATTCCCAGTCTTTCCCAGTTGCTTTGGTTTTAGCGATCCGCACCGTGTGCAAAAAAAAAAAACATCGTACATTGCATTTAAGTCTTGCAGCTGAGATAACCGTGCAGAGCAAATTGTTAGTCCAGGCAACAACATGACAATTTGTTTATTTATTTATTCTCTTACTGGAGACTACAAGTTCGTACGATACAGGCTCCATTCTAGACTTAATCTATACATAACCTATACAGGAAATCCAAAACAACAGAGTACACCCCCTAAACACTGCACTACACAATGTGTTAAGCCTTAACATATGCCAACAATAACAACAACATGCCAATTTCAACTTGGCAAAAGAATTAATACATTCGCCCTTTTTCATTATTCAGTTGTTACGATACTTGTCCCTCCTCGTGCTCATGTCGATTGTGGCATTCAAAGATCCTGGGTTTTCCGTTTGTATTTCTCCAGCTAAATTGTCCTTCTCATCGTCGTGGGGGCAGTTAACCCAGATTAGGTTCGTGTTCCCTGAATACAAACACCCTTGTCTTGTCGTGGGGCAAATAACCCAGTTAGGGCTCGTGCTCCCTGAATGCAAAAACAAACTATCACTTACTTTCTATTATCTTGAATCTTTGCTTTACACTGTTAGATTATGGGGACAAAATGCTTATAGATTACTTCCATTAAAGGGTAAATTACAAGTTTATGGAGAATAAGAAGCAACTCCTGGCAGAGGCGGAGTTATTTTTCTGCCGTGAATCATTACGCACATTCTGCTTACCCAGCCTCAGCCCCAGTCGTCTTCCCCCTCCCACCCCCAAAAAAGTTAGGAAAATTACACAACGTAGAATGCCCGATGTCTACTAGTATCCCAAAATTCAGTGCTTTGACTGTCAGTTGTTCTGGCTATGGTTGCTCAAATTTGCTGCTACTGGTTGCTGGCTGTCGATGTTTCATGGCTGCTGGAAGCCAAGAATTGTCATGTGGGCAACAGAATGGCTGCTGGTTTCCGACTTAACTGCTGCCTTGTTTGGCTGCCTAATTTGCACTGGGCATACCACCACATTCGGCTAAATCCTATTTCCCAACAGGACGTTGTGCCACACGTCGAGAGTGTGTGTCCACTGGTATTCAAAGTGGGTCACAGCCTGAACAAGCAAGTTAGGAGATGCCGTGCGATGGCGACGTTCCAGTGGGTGACGGTGTTACTGCCTGTGTGTGGCACAGTGACAATGCTTTTCGTGAGCCACTGTTTTCATCAGCTACTGCCTATGCTGCACCGGTGGATCTGTGGTGGATACCAGTGATTGTGCATTTTGTATCTGGAAGCCGTATGGCATCGGGGTTGATATCGGTACTGTGTCATTTGCATATCACCCCTGGGTGGTTTACATATCGACCCTGCGTTGGTGGCAGGGGGGTTGAAATTGGGTTGCACAGGTATGAGGACATGTTGAGGCTGGCAGCGCCGTGGGCTGGACATGATGCAATGGCTGCTCTGTAGAAGTTGTCGGGTTTGTTCAGGTGTCTGTCTTCGTTTGTTCCTGAAACTGTAGGTGTTAAGGTATTATCTCGGCATTTCAGATCTGGGCATAGCTTGACACACCACTTTTTGGACAAAGTCAGCTAAAACTAAAGGTTAGTATTTTCAGATAAGAGTGAAATGATAATTAAAAAAAAAGAATTAATTTTTACTTATCCT
>JAHWFP010057536.1:732-11951 GCA_023313725.1 Lithobius niger
GGGGGGGGGGGGTGGGGTGTCCGTACACGTTACTGGAGCCAGACTTCGGGAGAAAAAACCTATGTTAACAGAGCCAGTTCCTAAACGGATATTCTGAACAATGGTTATGGCAAATTTTCGTAACGCATAAATAATACCCAATTAATTCGTATGAGGAATTCGTTACGTTCTTGAATACAATTTATCAATATTTGCTCTTAGTGCCTCGTTGGTCATCTCGTGGCTGAGCGGTGAGAAAGCTCAGCCTGGTTGCTGGAGGTTTGCGGATCTGGTCGAACCCCTGGAAAGGGGACCTTGGCCAAGTAATCGCCAGGACTGCCGGCCAGGGTAGCGTGAGAGGCTACCATGCTCCTTTAGCATCTATGGGAACTAATTCTGGCTCCCATAATCTTTCAATTTTTCTGACCCAACGATGATCGGCGGTTTCTCCGTTCAAATCCCCGGGTTGGCCTCTCCTTTTACCAGATATTTCTCTAAAGGTCTGGCAATGTTCAAAATTGAGCCGGTTCAGCCATACAAGCATTAAATTGCTTCTGCTGACGTGAGGCTCAAAGAAATTAATTTAAAACAAAAAGTTAATGCGTACCATTTTTAATTGGTTTAGACGACATTTTTTAAAGTCTCTGCATACTAAGTTTTTTTGCGAATAGCTGCAACGAGGCGCAACTGACCCGCACCCCCTCGTCACACCCATTTGCCTCCCCCCCCCCACTCAGCTGCGTGGGCGGGGGGCGCGGGCGCTGCATTATTGTGACGAACGCTGTTTTCCAAGTAACTGATTGGAAATACAGTTTCAGTAAGAGCTGCTGTTTCATGCGAGTGCAGTTATCTGGCCTGAGTAGAAAAAGGTTGGGAAATGGCTTTGACTAATGGGTGCGCCTCATTTCCCCAACCTCCCCCGCCCCCTCCCCTCCCCCCACACACAGGCAGGCAGAAACGAACGCTCCTCTCCCTCCCTTTGCAGTCAAGACGGCAATTCGGTTAAAAGTAATAAAATGCGATTTGATTTGCTTGATGGCAGTCGGGAGGGCAAGTTTCGTTTTGGCGTGAAATATTTAGAGAACGGCTGCTACAAATTTAAATAGGTTATTTCGAGTTTATCTGTAAAAGGCTGCAGCTTCTTTCTCTCTCTTTCTCTCTCCCTCCGGCTTTCTTTCTTTCTTTCATTCAGTCTTTCTGTCTCTTTCTTTCTGCTTTGTTGGAAAGAGGAGAGAAAATCGACCATCCAACCCCAAGTTTGGGTTTTGTCGATTGGATTTTATTTTTTGAATGGGGTGTAAGGCATAAAAACTTTGGCTTTTGAAGGCCCCTCTCTCTCGTTCTTGCTTTGGTTTTTGTGATTTGTTATTTGAACGGGTGGCTAGCCAGCCATTGCTGAATTGACAGTGGGACTGTCGAGGGTGCCCAATTCCGTTCCTATTGTGAAGTTGTACGCAAAAGTATGAATTTTAAATGCGGTTAAGCCTGATTAAAAAAATAAAAAATTAATCCGCTTCGCCAAAAGATTTTCCCGTTAGGCCAGTTAAAATTGAGCCCTGATTAAAATTCGACGAAATGGGACTTACCGTTTCGCCGAATCTAACTGTTCTTGAAAAGTTTAACGTCGGATAAGCTGAAGGAACATTCCTAATTGGAAGGAATTTGTGATCAGTTGCGGTTTCTGATGTTGTATCTTTAGCTGCCGCAGCGATCGAGGCACTTAAATTTGGAGAAAAAAATATTCGGCGAAACGGGAATTCCCGTTTCGCCGAATATTAAGACACCGATAGAAAATTCGGCGAAACGGCTGTACACCATCACATCACATGGAGAGTGCGCGATTTCGCTCAAATGGGTCAACTTAAAAGTTGCATTCACTAATCTTAGCTTTCAACATTTTCGTGTGGTTGAAAGACAGGTTATGTATTGTTGCTACACGTAGGCGTCCGCAGACTTTTTAAATAAAAGGGGGTGGGATCCGCCATCTGGAAAAAAAAAGGAAGAATAGCAGCATTTTCAGTAGAAAATGTAAGTAAAGGTAAATGCTATTTTTCCGACCCGTGCATCCGCGAACAGCCTTAGTTTTATGGTTTGTGGCTTTGTCTTAACGGTTTTTCTTCATATTTTTATCTACCGAAGGGGTATTCGAAGGGGCTGGGTGGGGGGTGGGGGGATGGGGAGCGGTTGCCAAGTGCCCTAATATGCGGGCGCCCTTGTTGCTTTACAGACCACTTAAGACAATACTGTGAAAGAGTTTCTGGCCACTAAACGCAACGTTATTTTTTACTCTCGAAACTAGTGGCACTGAACACTAAACTGAACTCAGATGGTCAGTGTGCTTAAAATAAGGTTTTGTGGTCGTTGTACCTAAAAATTGTTTGTGGTCATCGTGCTTAAAGAAACGTTTGTGGTCATTGTGCTTAAAAAATGGTTTGTGGTCACCTCATGCTTAAAAAATGGTTTGTTGTTATCGTGCGTAAAATGGTTTGTGGTCATGCTTAAAAAATGTTTTGTGGCCATCGTGCTTAAAGAAATGGCTTGTGGTGATCGTGCTAAAAATATGGTTTGGTCATTGAACTTAAAAACCGGTTTGGTCATCGTGCTTAAAAAATGATTTGTAGTCATCGTGCTTAAAAGGTGGTTTGTAGTCATCGTGCTTAAAAAATGGTTGTGCTCATCATACTTAAAAAATTGTTTGTGGTCATCGTGACTGTGTGAAGAATTCAGTGACTGGGAAGAGGATCCTGGCAAAATCCGAGTCACTGCCGATCAGGATCACGGGATCTATTCTGACATTAGGATGGCCCACTGCGATGATCTGAGGTTTCTGAGTTGTGCATGTAATCCCCACATTTCCCTCTCTTTTTATTCCTTCGTTCTCCTTCTAAAAACGTCTAGAAAGGTTCTGTTAAACCTATCCATTCGATATCTGACGTAAGGTTCCAAGAAATGTGTTAAAAAGCAAAGAAACCTTTAAGTTTTGATGTGTGTTGATAACAAAACGCTATCCAATTTATGATCTCATCTCATCTAAAGGGAACGTGCAATTTTTTTTTTATGAATTCGTGTATCATTGGTATGCGGCAAAACAGCGACGTGCCGTCGTTCACTTGTTGTTAAAGAAGAGAATTAAAAAAAAAATGCTACGACAACCGCCACAACAAAGAAAATTTGCATCGGCCGCAACAGACAATAATATTTTTCAACCTCGCGATTACTATACATTAAAACACGTCCACACACGCTCGCGCGCGTTATGTTTTGTGTGGCACGCGCTCTGCGTCTTAGTTAGGCGCCCACCCACGCGACGAGGGAGAGCACAAAGCACGAGCCAGGCTTGGGAGCCCACAGGGGCTTTGTGTTTCAAATCACGTGATCTGCGTAATCAAATATAATTTGACCAACGGCCGTGGTTCCAAATGGGCTGCAAACAATACGCAACTTGAAATAATGATTTCATTACGGTTATCTTCGACTTGACGACGTCATCCAGAGTAACGAGGCTGGGCGAATGGCTGGGGGGAGGGGAGGGATGGTCACATGAACGTAATCTGAGATTAGAATGAAATGAATGGCTTGAGACCATAACTAGGAGATTTCTTGGCGATCGCATTACGGACTAACTCGGGCCAATTAGAGGCGAGGAATTACACCAACCGCCGCTGTTTCGAGGAGGCAACTCCGAAATATGACGGTTCACAAAACGTGTAGAAATCATTACCCAACTGTGCCTCGAAAATAGCCTCGGTTTCTTAGGGTCTCGGTTTGTAATAGTTCTCGTCGCTGATTTTCTTACGAGGATTACGAGTATATGTTTGGATGGGTGTAGTCCAACTGAGTTGATTTTCCTGTCCAACAACAGTGGGTAATACGGAAAATAGCAGGCTACGCCTAGTTTAAGTATTGCAGAGTGTTACTTAGGGTACTATGGAGCAGTGACACGACGTAGTATTATTGTATATAACTCTATGCTGGAGCCTTAATGGGTTAGCTGCAAGGGGCACTGCAGAGCGAAACAGAAGGGCGTCATACTGAAGCCGATGCTGTGAAGAGTGATTTCTTAGACCTAAAAAGCGCGATTTTTGTTGTTGGAGAAGAAACGTTATTTTAAGCCTAAGAAATCTGCTCTTCCGTTGTTTTTCCCTCCATTTTAATGTAGTGCACCTTGTAGTTATGCCCTCCAAAACCCATACTGGTGCCAATATGGCGGCAAATGTCACTGCTCTATAAGCAATTCTTCCGACTTAAACAGTAATATAAATCAAGGAATGTGTACAATTGGGGCGTCTGGCGAAAGTCTTAACTGAAAAATCGTCTAATGGGATGATTGTCTAACATGTGCTCAAATAAAAAAAAATCTGGAAAATCAACCCATCTGAATATCGTGTAATGGACAATCGCACAATTGATAATCGTTAACTGGACAACAGGGCTGCTGTTTCGGATGTTATAATATGTGTAGTTGCAGCGAGCGAGGCAGGGACGTTATAGTGTCCACGGCCCATCTTGAGTTTGCCCCAGAATGAACACAAATGCTCGATTGTACGTGTTTAGTCGCAGAGTGCCTTGTTGATATCCAAAGTAGTTACAAAAAACAATGGCGGCCGTCGGTTAAAGCCAGGAAGACGTAGCCGATCACAAATAAGTGCAGGACTCAAGATATGCTGCGCACACTATAGACGATTTTCCATTATACGAATTTCGTATTAAACGCTTTTCCGTTATATTGTTATACTGTATGCGATTTTCCAGGTAAACTGTCATCCCTCGCCCCTTCCAATTGATATAAAATCTCTGTATATGGTTCTCAACACGAGTTAAAGTGTGGCGCTACTTCCACCTAACCGTTCTTAATAAAGAATTGAGGAACAGTATGGCGTTTTGGCAAGGTCCTTCAGGGCTAGTGTTATTTGAAGCTCATAATTACCTTAAACAAAGCTGTCGTCTAAGAAAACTAAGCCATTTTCTCCCTTTTTATGACGTCACATGTTCTCAAATCGTAGCTGCACCACTACAGACCAGTTGTGGCACAAGAGGACGATGAGAAAGTGAACGTCAACTTAGAGTAACTTGGGTGCGCCTTAGTTTTGCTGAGGGACATAAGTTTTATTATTTCACTGACGACGCAGGTAAGGTTTTTTTTTTGCAGGCCTCGGTTTGAGTCCACAACTCGAATGCCTCGGTTTATAACCTTACCGGTTCAAGTCGGCAACACACAATCCGAAGACTCAGAGTACGCTCGGTTCCAACTCCAACTAAATTAAAAATAAGTGAAGAACAAAAATTGCCTTAAAAATCCGTTTCCGTCTTGTCGTTTACTTTCGCCGTCAGCCTAACCTTACATAAGTAACCCGCACTGCGTTTCTCTGCAACATTTCCCGTTCAAACACCACGATCGCAGCTCTCTGGCAACATTACGACGTTTGAGTTCTCGAATTTGCCATCACAGTGTCAACTATGTGACAAAAGAAGAACTGACGATTTGAGCATGGCAACCAGGTCCTGCCAGCACATGACCAACAGAGTTTGGTTTTAGCTTTCGGTTTCAATTTCCAGCAGTTGCCATGAACGTACGTCGCCACCATCTTAGATTTGTCCAGAAGTGCGGAAAGGGGACAAGCGCTTCGTACAGAGTACATCACGTTTGATCACAATGATTTCATTCGGAGCGAGTGAAGAGGGCTTGGCGTGACGTAGTGAATTGTAGATTGTTACCAAACGATTTACCTTAGTTAAAACCAGCTGTACGTGTTTTCCCTGAGTAAGGTCCGTGTATTTGTGATTGTGACAGGGGTATCTTCACTAATCTGGCTTATCCCATTACATTTCTACAATTGGCACTATCAGTCTCAACAAGTTACGGTGTGTGTATATGCAGCACCACATACTCAAAAACGTTGGACATTTCTCCAGTCACTTCTCAATTATTGGTTTTACAGCAATCGCCTTGAGGTTAAGTATGTTGAACGGACCATTACAGCTCACTGACAGGGTGAGGCCTGTCACAAACGTGCATACCTTCTTGTTAGTCCTAGTTTGGCACTCCAGTTTCTTCTTGGCTATAATCCGTTCCGCCTGCTTTTCGTTTTACTCAAATCGACCTTTGGAATGGCGAGTTCGCAAACACGATGATGTCATTGTTGCCATGGGGATAAACAAGATGGGCTCACTTGTGCGTGCGTGTGTGTGTGTGGAGTTGGGGGGGGGGGGGGAGAGGATGTGTGGGGGAAGCGCTTCTCGTTCTTCACCTGGGTGTCACGTGCCCCCTGAGCCAATCCGCCACGGCCGATTAGACTCGGCGTCAACACGTGCGGCGCTGCCATCGCCCCCGGCACCGACTTTATAAGAAGATGGACGGACGGTTAGGAGCCGAGTTAGGTATTGGGCAAAAGTGTGCGTAAACATGCTAATTAAGGCGAAGGAAGAGTAAGGGTCAAGAACGTGACTTCCAAGTTGGCCAGCTGCATGAAAAGTTTATTAGCAATGGCTAGGTTCTTTCTTTCGATTTTGCTCTTGCGCTCTCTCTCTCTCTCTTCTCTGGGAAATGTTGGCTGGCAAGTGAGGAGGGGAAGGAAACGAAAAATGGAAGTTGTGTAGTTGCTCATTTGTAGATGATTCGTGCTCTGTTGCGTGGGGGTCAGAACGATCGCACAGAAATGTTGGCATCTTTTAAGAGCTTCAGTACCTCGGGATGGAGAGAGGAACGTTTTCCTGGCGATAGAATTCGTGTTTCATTGTTTCGTTCACCCTTCTTGTGTTTTGTCTGCTTGACCATCATATTATGCATTCAGGTCATTCAGCCGTAAGCAATAGCTTTGTTTCTTAATTTATGAACTTTAAAACCTGAGTGGTATTGTTTGTGTGTATGTTAACTGTTTACTGATTAACAGTTGCCCAAGTCCGGGGTTTCGATTGGATAGGATGGGCCTTCCCGGGAAAGAGAAAGTGGGGCCCCAACCCAATATCTCCAAAACGTTGAGGACTTTTTTTCCTTGCTATTTAGTCACTGGACTGCTATGCATTGTGTGTGAATTGTAACCATTTGTGCGCTTCTTTGTGCTACAGGAGGCCCCGAACTGAGAGGCTTCCCGGGCGAGGCAATCCGACACTGCCCGTGTCCACACTAAATTCAAACTGGATTTTTAGGAACTGGGAGTCCAGTCAAGAGATTGGGAATTAACTGTTCATCGTGGGCAACAGTTTCACAGTTATTGAAATTCTGACTTGTAACAAACCGGATGATATTGTCAACCAAATTGATAACCAATTCAAAACTACTGTTGTTGACAATGTTAAATGGTACTTGTGCTAGTTGCTGGCAACTTATTAGCTGATTCGTGTAGACGTGTAGTGACTGTTGTCGACAAGTTGACTGGACGATACGCCAACAAACTACCAGTGTGTTGTTTACAACCTGGCTAGTAACTATTAATAATTATCGACAAGTTTGATCGGTAACCGAGTCGAGTGTATTGGCAACCTAACAGTGACCTACTTGACACTCTGTAGAAATACTACTCTCTGCTCCCTATGCCAAAGGTTGAAAGTTAGAATTTCTTATTAACTCGTTTAAACGCGTTAAAACAGATCTAGCAGATCTATGCCGTACTTTCTCCATTCTTCACGGACTAGTTGATGCAGACCCAAAAAGCTTTTTCTGTGTCCGAGGAAATGCGTATACCAGAGGACATCCGTTGAAACTTACCGTCGCAAAAATGAAAAGAGACTATATAAAGTTGTTCTTCTCAAACCGCGTAGTACAGCCATGGAATTCCTTGGCATCCGAGTTGGTGATGTCGCGTAGTCTTCATCAGTTCAAACGGGGTCTCAGAAAAGTTGATCTTTCCATGTTTTTAAAGTGTTTCTAATTTTATTTTGAAATACTATTTATACTTTCTAGCATCGTCCCCTGGGCGCATGCCGATTTTGGCCGTGATCCGACCACTTTTCATTTTAACTTGTATTCACCAATATTTGTGACGGTGAAAATGACGCAAATGACAGTGTAGGAATTGTATTTCCTGATTTTTGCTAGGGGCAGGTATCGGAGGATGAAGTTTCATCCCTTCTCGTTTCCTTTTATCATTTTTTTTGGTCGGTAATAAAGCTGTTATATTATAAAAGTGAAGTGGGGAGAGGAAAGGCAGGTGTTGCCAGTCTGGTGCCCAGAGATGAACTGACCAAAGGCTGACCTTACAAATGGTGTCGTAACAGTAACAGTTGATAGTACTACTGCATTATCATAATTATGCTTTTTCCCCCACAAACAGTAGTCATTCTCCTTACCTGAAGGGCTGTTTCGTTGTACCACAGATTTATTCACGAACAGTCAATCTTTACATTGACTAGAACTACCCGGTCTGGTAGGGATATGGATGATTTTAAGATGATGGTTAAAGAATTGATTTCGTTGCTGCCTTGTTTTTTTTATTATGTTTTTATGTTTTTTTAGTACCCACTTTTATTTAGCGCCACTGGAAAAAGCGCCAAATGTGAAAACTGACGAGCAGCCACTTTGAACAATACCTACATTGACTAACCGCCACATTTACTTACCGCCACACTTACTTACAGCCACACTTACTAACCGCCACTCTTACTAACAGCCAAACTGATTAGTCTCCACCAGAACTGTACCAGATTTTACTAACAGCAAATTGTAATAACCGCCACTTTGAATAACCGCCAATTGACCACCTCTCAAAGTGAAGAATGTCCAAATTGAACAACCGCCAAACTGATAAACCGCCACATTGACTAACAGCAACTTGGAATTAACGCCACTTTTACAGCAAGCAGGTCATCGCCGCCGGGTTGGGGGTAATAGGCAAAAAGTTCAAGGTCGAACGAGCGACCGTCAATATGCTGGACTCTGTTCTTGCTTGACAGGCATCTTACTTGCTGAATCGAACAAATAATTCGGAAATTGGCAAATTTCTAGATTTTTTATAACATTTTCTTTATGCTGGGGAACATATCCAAACCAAATGGATAACAAAAGTTGGTTTTTTTTGTTAGTCCTGGAGTAATATTTTATACAAACAAATTTTTTTTTTACTGGAATAACATTTTAAAGAAAATGTTTCATACTTTTGAAGTTTCACGCGCACCCAGTCTGAGCAATGGAGCCAGAAGGAGAATTTTGCAAGGTAATTGCAATCGGAAATTCCTAGTCTCTTTTACATGCTACAATCGACATGCGCACTAGGCATCACGGGAACCTTCCCTTCCCGAAAATGCATATGGTGGCTGTGGTCAGTGTCGAGCCCTGGACATCTCGCGCGTGAGACAGTTGTGCTAACCAACAGGCCACATAAATGAGTTTCGTAGCACTAACAGCAAAGTACGAAATAACCTTACATTAACAATATGCGAAAAAAATAATAATGAAATAAAAAAAAAATGGCATTGGATTTTTATTCATTGGATTTTTTTTCCCTTTGGATTTTTTTTTCTTTGGCTTTTATTTCCTCTAGATTTTTTTAAATTTGGGTTTTATTTCCTCTGGATTTTTTTTTTTTATATTCGATTTTTTTTTTCCTAGATTCTGTATTTGGGGCTACTTTGTCGGCGTATTGAAGTAACTTGTCCGGAAAATTGCAAGGAACACTATTTCTCTTTTTTTTTTCTTTGATCAAAATACAAATTATTTATTTATTGAAAAAATAGTTTATTAATAATTCTAAGTTATACCGGCCTACGTGCAAGATTTACGTTCTACGTTTTAGATCTGGAACAACTAAACTATTCTTGCAGTTTTGACGGGATTCGACTTCACCCCTTACATTAGTTAGCTGACGCCTTAGCTATCAGGATATACTAACTTTATGAATACTACAAGATCAAAATGGATAATAATCTCTGAAAGAAAACCAACAAGGCTGAAAGAACCCGTTAGGTTTCAGCCAATCAAAGTAGTGATATCAGAGCAAGAATGGCTGCCACCAAGTTGCTGCATGTTGCCAAACTAATCCCACCAAATATTAGATTAAAGGTTAAAAGAAAAACCTGACCATTGCTACGACCCGTAGCAATGCTCAAATTTTTCATTTAATTTGTGAAGTAATAGTCGGTGGGATTAGCTTGGCAACGTAACGTAGCAGTTTGTTGGCAATCGTTTTTGTTCTGATATCACTTCTTTGATTGGCTGAAACTTTGTGTGTGGCTCATTCATCCTTGTGGGTTTTGTTTCACACTTTTGTAGTTTTTTGTTGGTGGCATCTTAATTTGCCAGTGCCCATTTATCTACTATCTGGCCAAATTTGGTCGAAAAACATTGAACAGGAACGGAGATATTAATTTTTTTTTTTTAGTTTTGCTGGAATGAGGACTTCAGTCATCAACATCATTAAGGACGTATGATGTGCGTGTGTTTGTTTGTGTGTTTGTACCTCTACTTCTCTGGAACCAAAGCACCTACAAAGATGCGAGTAGGACCAAACGAAAGATAATTAAATTGCGCACAGTATAGGTCTATTTTATTCGCTGTATATTGGTATTATCACCCACAAATACGCCAGAAAAAACCCTGAAAAAATAACGTCAAAGTTTTTTTTAACCCTCTTGACGTTTGTTCATGACGTCATAGTTTGTACATGCAAACCTCCTCGAGCAAAGAGAGATGATCTGGAAAAGGATACACGGGAAAAATAACCTAAAAGGACGGCGTATTTTGTAACACACCATATATAGATCTTAAAATTGGGTTTGTATTAACTATCTTGATGCATGGAAAAATCAAAACAATAGATTTGGTTTTAAAACGGTGTCAAACATTCGTGTTCTTGAAGCACGGAGGTGCGTGGATTGAACGAGCAAAGCGAACGACTTCCACGTAAACTAAACATATTCAATGTGTGTCTCGCTTTGCTCTCTCTCAATCTTTCATTTCTCACCTTCTTAGGGGATTACTTTTGGAGGAGAAGACGTACAAACGTGCAAACAAATCGTATGTTTGGAATGATGTAGGTGAAACGTAGATATGCTGAGGAATGTGACGAACGAATGCTTCCTCTCACGTGCGGGTAAATTGTTGGCTCACCAGCATTATTAGCAATTGCTTATCAAGACACACGCTAGTGTGTCGCCCACCAAGATAAACGATAAGTGATAGTTATAGTACCCCTGACGAACTGTATGGGATTTACCACCCGATGGGTGATATCCCGAACATGGTCAATCCGCGAGAACTACGTCAAAATGACGTCGAGGCGAAGCCGAGACGTCATCGTGACGTAGTT
>JAHWFP010057537.1:0-11758 GCA_023313725.1 Lithobius niger
TTTTTCTCCTTTTGGTTATGTTATGTATGCCTTGCCTGATAGACTAAATTAAACTTTATTTTGGTATTTAACAAAAAAAAAGATTGTTTTTTGGGTGTGGGGCGGGGGGGGGGGGGGGCACAGGTGCAGGAACCGGTCTAAACATGAAAATAAAATCGTTTTTTGAAAAACTATTAGAGCATTCGACATTTTTTGTTTGAATATTCGAAAACAGTATTCCTATTATTCCCGGTTCATCCGACCCCTAGTCATGTAACCCTTCTCCTGGAGCAGCACAAGAAAGGAGACTTATGTCGTCTCCTGCCTGGTGAAATTCAAGCATAGGCAACTGGCCTAATTCAACCTGTAATAACAGTGTATGACAAAACTACAGAAAACAACTAGGCCTACACAAAAACAGCAATACCAATGCTACGCCAAAGTAAGGACACACACTGTGCCGTGACAAAAACTGCAGGTCAATTTTTATTTAAAGTAAGCTAGTATTGAAAGAGTATGAGCACCATTTACTTGCATAAAAAAACTAACACTTCACTTTTTCCAGGCTACTGTAGAAGCGTACTGGGCGATGAAAGCATACGAACATGCAGAAGTTTATTTTAATGTAAGTTTAGAATTAGTGAGTGTAAGTATTCTTATTTCACTGCGGTTTGCAACTCCTGAATGTAACTAGGCTTAAGTTTGTTTAAATTAACTGAAGCAGCCCAAAAATGTACTTAAATTATCAAATACCATACAATCAGTAAATAGTGTTCCATATTTTGATTAAAACTCCTGTGCTTAGGAAATGTCTGATCCATTTATTAAGTATATATATTGTTTCAAGAATGTCTTAAAAAGTAGTGATAGTGACTTACTAGAAACAGTCAACATTATAACTTTTGAAAAAAATGAGTAATGAACTTGAAACAGACCATTGGACATCTGACAAAGAAACATTTAATTTGGTGTACTGTAAATTAAAATCAAAATTAAAATCAAAATACTAATCAGTTTGTTTTTGGAGGAAATTAACTAAGGCTGCACAGGGGTATTGCTACATATGCAGATATAAATAAGGACCCGTACTTTCTGCGATTTTGCGAAATAGCAAAATTCGCAACTTGTTTACTAATAAGAATTTTGACCCCATTTTTCAATAGGGGAGATGTACGCCGTTTGCTGAATCCAAAAATGAAAATTTGCGATTGCAAAATTCGTATTTTCCCACAAAATTTGCAATTTTTGCCCAAATAAATAAATTATTACTTACTTTTCATCAAAATTGTATTACCTTTGCAGTAAAATAAGACCTTCTGTTCGTTAATGGCAGCTGTTTTGAAGTGGAAAGTGGAATTTAAATTTTTAAAACTTCATTCATACCGTATACCACTTACGAGGCCTATTTTAGACTATTTTCTGTTAACAATTTGTTAAGTTTTTTTTTTTTGTTTTTGCAAAATTCAGCAAATCTCGCAACATGTTGTATCGCAAAATTACCCCTTTCCAATACCGATGGAACGGACGATTTACTTCGGTTTTCGTTCATTATCACTTCTTTTTAACGCAGTACCAAAAGTGTTCCAGTTACTCCAAACTAGCAAATTTTTGCCTGAGGAAGAATGCCAGTACAAGCATTCGAAAATTTGCTAGTTTGGAGTAACTGGAACACTTTTGGTACTGCGTTAAAAAGAAGTAAGTGAAAATTACCCCTTTCCACCGCACATTTTAAAATTCTCTCAACAAATGTTATCGCAAAATTTTGCTTAAAAATATCGCGGAATGCACGGGTCCCTAGATGTAAAGCATTGGTATCGGATCAAAATCAGTACGTCTTAGCGATTCTTTAACGCATTTTGACATCACTGATCAAGAACTTAGTTGTTCCCCATCCGCCAATCGTCACGAATATAAGGGTACCAAGGAAGTCTGTTCCTGGCTGATACCAGCATTGGATACTGTATCGCTATCTACAGTGGATCGGTACAACCTTAATATTAAGCAATTACAGTACCTTAAAGGTGGTAAACATCTGTTTGGCTTAATTCTTTGCAGTCATGAAGGACAATTTCATCAATTTTACTTGTAAATTATGATTACCTAAATCACCTTTTTAATTATGAACACCTCAATGCAAAAAGAAAGATACAGCTGCATTGCACACATTTTATACAACTAACGTACAAAAAAACTCACATTTTTAGAAAAGTAGCAGTTTTTAGATTGTAAGGTTTTCGTTTCAAAGGTTTCTTCCTACCCACAAGTAATCTACTCTGCTTGTGTAGCAAAATGTATGCTCTTTTAAAGAGGAAACCTTAGAAACAATCTCTTAAAATCTAAAAACAGGAGGCTGAAAGAGAGCCATTAGCTGATGAAGCTGCGACATTCAACCGCATCTGTGAACAGAAAAGAGAGGTTCTTTACAGGAAAAAGTCCCGTATTCGAAGGTTCATTATACCGAAAGTTTACTGTAACAGGCCAAAGATGAGAAACAATTAACTCCTTCAGAGTTGAGAAACTTCCGACAGCATGCGCATGACCGTGTGCAAGATGTGAAGGGTAATGAAGTCCACTCTTAAATACTCATGAACTTGCTAACGTCACACCGTTTTATTTTTTAACGTAAAAGGTTGTACGCCTTGTACGGCCACAGCCAAATATATAAATAAATATCCAAGTAAATTTTTTAAGGTTAAAGTTGATAGTTAAGTTCAGCAAAAATAGTCTGGTTTGCTCTTCTTGCCGTACGTCCGAATTGCATTAACCTGATAGCACCATGTGATTAATTGTGGGTAGCACTACAATGCTCTGCTCTGCTTTTGCATCTTTGTTTTTCAGATACTGTGTTCAGTGGACCCAACACTTTTGAAGCTGACTCCTCATGATAAGGAAATTTATGAAGAATTCCGGAAAAAGTTTCCAAAGTTTGAAATCTCTATTCTGGATGAAGAAGCCTTGAAGTCTCCTGCAGCCAAAGAGGCTAGTCTTTTTTTTTAACCTTCCTTATTTCTTATATGAAATTGAAATTGGAAAAATATGAGCGGTATATGTTGAAAGAGTACTTTTTTACAACTACTTCGAATTTTTGACAAACGAAGCAGCCACATCTACGTAAAAGGAATAACTGAACAGATCCAATGCAACAACGAATGCCAAACTCACATCAAGAACACCAGAAACTTTAAAGCATACTTAACCCAACCCCCTAATGCAACTGGAGCTCCACCTGACTCAGAGGATTCAAGGGAAATTAGTGGAAGCTCAGGCAGGGACACTAATCTCAGCTACTCGCCGTTGGAACATCAAGAACGAATCCACACCACTAAAAAAGCCCAGCTCGTAACTCTACGGTCACTGCCCACTCACCGAACCAAATGTTGAAAGCCCAAATGCTCCCAAAACGAAACGTAGAGGATACCTGGTACCCTGTGAAGGGTGTGATGCTGTTTTCATTGGAGAGACATGAAATGGGATCCGCACCCGTTTGAAGGAAAACATGATATACACTGAAAAACGGGACTGTTAGACAACATCGCAGCCCATCACAACACAGCACACACCACAAGATTGGTTGTAAAACTTGAGTTGGGACTCATATCTCAGAGCGTTGGACTTTTTTCCAGTCAACACATGGACAGTGTCATTTGCCCCTTATGGCCCTCCAATCCTCAGCATATCCCAAACTCAAAACCTCGTGCAGCCCGAACTAACAAAAATGGTTGCGTGGCACACAAGACCTCCTCATAAATACTAAACACTAGAAGTGGCAAGTTCAAATTTTGATGCAGCCAAAACCAACAATGATGTAAAGAAATAAGAAAGTATTTCCTATAGGGATGCACCAATGTGCTCAAATGCCGATTCCGATGTCCGATTCCGAAGTTGAAAAAACATCGGCCGATATCCGATTCCGATAACTTGTGGTTCGATGTTTAAGAAAGTAAAATGAAACTAAGTTACATTTTTCATTGAGTCAAAAATAATTAAGAGGATTTCAGAAATAAATTAAAATTTTCTGTAGGCCTAAAATTTAGCTCCCAGAAATTAGTTGTAAGCACATCTGTCACAAAATGATTTATAAATGTGTGGATTTCTGATTTTTTAAAATTTGCTGCCTAAAGCTGATGCCGATGTTCCGATGACCAATGTAGCCAAAAAAGGCCAATTTCCGATGTCCGATGCCAACATTGATGCATCTCTAATTTCCTAACAATGGTGAACACGAGTAACAAGATAGGTTTGTCGACATTCGAAGTATTTGTAAAAAGGTGCTTTTTTTTGAACTTACAGCATATTTTTTCACTTTCAGTTTGATATAATTAGTTCCGTAGCTCAGAGTATGCCACACGGTTCTTTCGTTACTTGTAAGAGTTTTATCATTGAGAATGATTTTCTTGTTTTATACATATTTCTTACACAAAGTGGCTTCCGCTCCAGTTAAATATGCCGTTACAAAAATGCAGTAGATACCTGTTCTGTGAGGAAGGTAATATGCAGTCATTACCAACTCTTTGGTTACAGTGCTTCCTTATAAAATGCTTAAAGCTTTCTTTCATCTCAACGAAAGCAGATAAAAAACTCCAGATATGCCATGTATAGTTAGTTATCTTCGTGGTGAGGATGTTGGGGAGGGCAAACGATTGGTGCAACTGAAACTGACATTGATTACACATTTCAAGGTCATTGAAACACTATATATGTATATTAATGTTAAAATGTAATTTGAGTTGCAAACACGTACAGAATGGGAATTAACATTAACGTATAAAACAGAACGGAAATCGATCCAAACCTTACCGTAAACATAAGATGTCATTGCAGCAACCCCTGCTAACTCCACAGCACACCACCTTGATGTTGGAAAGGTAAAGTGCAATTAAGTTAGCAGGCATTGCAACGATCGATTAAGTTTTCTGTATCACCTTACAATTTGGACTAATTTCCGTTCTGTTTTCTTTATTAACGTCGTCCTCGTTCTTTACAGGTCTGCAATTCAAACCATGTCTGTATCGTTAATACTTACGATGAAAGTGTTTTAATGACCTAGAAATGTCCAATCAAGGTCAGTTTCAGTTGCACCACTGGACTGATTCCTTAACATGAAATTTTACAGAATGAATGGACCAGGTCCACCATTTATTTGTATCATCTCCAATCAACACGAAACTTGGATGAATTTATAGAGTCGCTTGGGGGGGTCGTGCACGCGAGAGTTTGATTAGACGAGACATATCCGTTCAAGGTCATGACGTTTCTAACTTTTTATCTGAGCGTCATAGAGCAATGGAGTAAACTTAAAAGATGTAGGGAATCCAATACCACCCAAAAATACACAATGAAAATCAGTTAATAACTGCAAACGTTATGGGCAAAAGAAATATGCAAAAAATAAGAGCAGTGTGTCAGGACAGGAAGCATCTTAAGCAACTCGCTGCCAATTTGCTTCACTGCCTGGCAGTATTTGTTTGTGATGCTTCCCTGCCTGACTTGCTGTCCTTATTTGTTGGCAGTTATTCACCAATTTTCTTTGTCTTTCTGGGTGATATTGGTTAATGATTCCCTACATCTTTTAAATGTGTCTACAATGCTCAGGTAAACAGTTAGATACATGATGACCTTGAACGGAGATGTCAAGGCCAATCAAACTCTCACCTGCAAACAGCCGTATAGTGGATACTGGATAGTGCACCCTAGTGTTACGTCCAGACTGGACGAGATGTGGATTGTAGATCAGTGGTTGAACCGGCAGCAGCTTGTTGTTTAAATCCGAGAAGAGAAGAGATGGAGCAACAACTTTCCGTTTGTTTTGTAGAGCGTGCTTCTGACGAAGGTGAACGGTTGGGAATGTCTCCTAAAATGGAAGTGGATCTAAAACAGCACTCATTTTTTTGTCCACAACATTGTCGTAAATATGTTAAACGAGTGGTAACTTTCCTTATATCATGTCTGTTCTCTACTACTATCACAGTCTTCTGCCGATTTTCAAAGTTTTCTTATGATGTACAGTAGTACTGATATAGCCCTATATGAAATCATCCATCTTATAATCTTGTCCATTTAAGTTATCTTAAGCTGCGAGTCCAAAACAGCACATTGCCTTATGTTTAAATTGTCTTACATTTGCATCGGTAAAGTCTATTTTGATAATTGGTGTTTGATCTGAAATGTATTTGACACAATTTTTGGTGGTGTCTGATCTTAATACCACTTGTTTAAACAATTCAATTTTTAGGAGTGGAGACCATTTTGCAACAGTTTTGAACATGTCGAAGACTTCAACTTTGCAACATTAGTAAGGTTGAACTCAAGTAAAGAATACTCTGAAGAAAATTCCATATTAGGTAAATGACAAACATAGGTGTGCCATGTTTCAAGGTGGGTTGGTCAAACACAACAGCTGCAGAGATTACTCCGTTGTATATAAACCAGTCGTGAAATGCAAGAAAAAACAAATTGTCCTTTAACTACGTTAGTTGAAATGAAAATTTTCAGTGGGTTTTACGTGTGAGCTTATTCAAGCATCTTCTACCTTCTTGAGGGACAATTGAGCAAGCACAAGAAAGGCTGCAAATTACATGTTCGCAATTCAAAATTTGCGAGTCTTCTTGTGCTTGCTGAAGTGTACCTGAAGAAGGTAGAAGACATTTGAATATGATCACACGTAAAATCTACAGAAATTTCGCATTTCAACTAATGTAGTTGAAGGACAATTGGGTTAATGTTTAAGTAGTTTTTTCGCAATGTCGTTTAAACCAAATACAAACGATGAACCTCTTGGTGTTTATCTTGTCATGATTTATAAAAATACAATTCTTTATTAATGAAGCACGTTGGACCCAATCAGGCTAGTATTTGCACCAAAATTGTTAAAAAACAGTAAAATTATTTAGCATCAAAATTGGAATGTGAGCATAAAAAGTGGCATGGAAAATGTATGGAATTTGGGTTAGATACCGATATACAAACCCTATTTAAAATATCAAGCTTTAAGTAAAAAATAAATAACAAGGTAAAGAGTTAACAAAGCAAACATTAAAGACTGGCCTTGTAAGAATACAAGATAAACTAATGTGAGAAAGAAAGAAAAGACAATTTCGTGCCCCGAATGGGGGAAAAACCCAGGGCTTGCTGTATAGTTGGCTTGGTGCTCTAACAACTGCACTATATGGAGGCCAAAAAGAAAAGTTGCTTTCTCTCCTTGTGTATGTGAGAAAGCTTGAACAGCTACTAAGCTTGGTTGGTATGTAGCCAGGATCTGCCCCAGTAGCGCAATGGTTAGGGCGCTCGCTCGGCCTAGTATGCGGCAAGTCCTGGGTTTGAATCACAGTTGGGGCAGTTGTTGTCTTTTCTTTCTTTCTCAGATTATTGAATCTCACAAAGAGAGCTTTTAATGCAGACTGTTTGTTTTGGCGTCTTGAGTCGTATTTATGCCTGACTTGATCTCATCGATATGATTAATATGGTATACTGAAATATCAAAATCTGTATTTGGCAGAAATTTGCTAGGAATCCTGAACAAAATAATCGATGCAGCGATTCCTGAGAAATATCATTTCAGCTTTGTATGGCTTAACATCTCAGTTTTCTTTATTGCCAAAACATATTAACCTGATAATTTTAGCATTACATTCCACGAATGTGATGTTCCCGTGGAGGTTTCTTCCTGTGCGCAGACGCCTGCTTGCATATCCCAATGCGCATGCGCGGCACAGTCCTCCCTTATAAAATCGAGAGCGTGGATGCTTTCGGCATTCATTTTTCTCCAGAGGTGTCTACACGCTACCTCGCTCCTAGAGTTCCCCGCTTTTCGTACGGATTTTAGATTCAAAGATGGCCGCCGCTCCCTAAGCTCCCGCTTCAATAGCTGCTCTCCTCGCTTACTCCCTTCGCCCTTCACGACCGATGGGTTCCGCCTTTCGGTCGTTCCCTAACAGGGCAACTCTCCCTTCGTTGGAACTGAAGACATCGTGGCTCCCGTCCCGTGGACTCCCGGGACCGCCCCACTTTCCTAATGGGACTACGCCTTTCGGTCGTTCCTGACAAGACATCTCTTCCTTCGTTGGAACTGAACACAACGTGGCTCCCTTCCCGTGATCTCCCGGGACCGATCCACTCTCCGAATCGGCTTACGGTAGCTCTCTCTTCGTTGGAACTGAAAACACCGTGGCTCCCTTCCCATGGTTTCCCGGGACCGACCCACCTTCCGAATTCGCCTTCACCTTTGGTCCTTACTCGACAAGGCAAGTCACCCTTTGTTGCAACTGTAAACACCGTGGTTCCCTTCCCGTGGTTTCCCGGGACCGACCCACCTTCCGAACTGGCCTTCGCCTTTCGGTTGTTACTTGACAAGGCAACTCGCCCTTCGTTGGAACTGAAAACTCCGTGGTTTCCCGGGTCCGACCCACCTTCCGATTTGGCCTTCGCCTTTCGGTCGTTCCTTGACTAAGCATCTCACCTTCTACGAGAACTGAAAACACCATGGCTCCCTTCCCGTGGATTCCCAGAACCATCCCTCCTTCCGAATTAGCTTGTGCCTTTCGTAATGTATCCCTTGGTAATGTATCTCACCCCACCTCTTGTGGCTGACCCCACGTACCGAAAGAAAATCAAGACAACAGTTGCTGTCCACGGCTGCTCGTCTCATTTGTGGCTTTATAACCACGATTTGAGTGAAGAGTTAAGTTAAAAGCCATCTGCTCGTCTCATTCGTGGCCAGAACCCACGTTTGAATGAACCAAGACGGAAGCCGTTTGCATCTCTCCCTACTTGTCTCGACCGTGGCTGACCCCACGTCTCGAACGAGAATCGAGACATAAGTTGCTCACACACTGCTGCTCGTCTCATTCGTGGCTTTAACCCACGATTTGAATGAAGAGTCAAGTTGGAAGCATCTACATTTCCTACTATTTATCTCCTCCATGGCTGTTCCCATGTCTCAAGTGAAATTCAAGTCACCAGTTACTGTCCAAATTGCTGCTCGTCTCAGCGTGGCTAAAAAAAAAAAAAAAATCCCACGTACTGAGTGAAGAGTCAAGCCGGAAGACGTCTCGACCTCTTGCTGCTGGTTCGACCGTGGCTAACCCCACGTTTCGAACGATAATCAAGTGTACTGTTGCCGTCCACACTGGTGCCCGCCTCATTCGTGATTAAACTCACTTTTTGAGGTAAATATCACGCCAGAAGCCATCGACATCGCTTGCTGCTTGTCTCGTCCATGACCACCCCACGTCTCGAGTAAAAGTCAAGACAACAGTTGCTGCTCACACTAGTGCTCGTCTCACTCGTGGCTAAACCCACGTTCTGAGGGGAAAAACAACCAAGGAACAGGAACAAGAGGTTACAGCGACCACCTAGTCGCACCTGTACAGTTCTGCTACTACCAACAGCGACACACACTTTTCTATCAAAACGCATTGCACGATGGCTGGATTTAAGCCTCGTGTAACAGACAATAATGGCCGTCCACACTGATGTTCGTCTCATCCAAACCAAATCATCCTTTCACTGCGAAAAATACAACACGTATCAACTTAACATAACAGCCTTAAGAAACTGTTGGAACCTCAGTGATCCAACCACACATACACACGCACGGTACTCCCTATATGAATGATGTCTATGTGACCTTGCTATCTCTTGGTCTCAAGCTGCCGCCCGGACGGCTACTCATCTCTGCCGGTTCTTCTCCTTCGTCCGAAAACATTGTGGGCCCCTTCCCGGGACCGCTCCTCCTTCCATTAGTCCAGGCTGGTGTTCCACCCCTGCCTTTCGGTTGATACCATAGCCTCCCGTCATGTTCATCATCGGGAACACACACACCGTCTTTCAGCCGGACCCCACCTGCCTTGGCTCCTTGGGTCCCTCACCCTTTGGCAGACAACGCCTTCAGTAACCCGCCCCATCGCTGCACGACTTACTGAAAATGCCATGACTCCCTACGCCCTTCGGCCGTCTACTTCCGTCACCACACGAACTCCCGATGTCTAACGGTCCCACGACCCACTGGACATTCTCGGTCAAGCTCGGCGTTCGTCCATCCCTTCGCCGAGCCAGAGTCCATCATCATGTCTCGTTACCGACCCTGCAGACCCATCCTCATCTTGACCCCCACCCGGCTCAACCAATGCTTTCCCTTTGGTGCCTTCCCTTCGGCGTCCTCCCTTCGGTGTTTTCCCTTCGGTGCCTTCCCTTCAGTGTAAGACCTTCCCTTCACACGCATGTGGATTCCATAGGAAGGATGCCCCCCCCCCCCCCACTTTTTCTGCTCCATCCTTTCGCAGGCCCAATCTCCTTCGGCCCACACTTTGTTGATGATCACCAACGCCTTGTACGAGAGACTCTCCCTCGTACTCGTTCGACCTTGCCGCCACAGAGCCAATCACCCCTTCGCCTTTCATCGACGCTCCCTACGGCCATGGTAACGCCCCTTCAGAGTCTCACTTTTGGCCCGGCCAACGCACCCCACCTGTCAAGCATATGGATCTCCCTTCGTCATAACGTACAACTTGCAAAGGACAACTACCGTGAAGCTAAGAGAAACCTCCGTCGAACCACGGCTCTTTCACCTGCCCGGAACCCTCTGTCGGTCCTCTCGTCACAGTATCATACTTAGCGAGGTTCATGACATCGTCTTTAATGCCGTCCGCACGTTGGAAGACAATCCAATGCCACCGCCATCATGCACATCTTCTACCCATCACGCCCGTACTCAAGATTAGGTCGCCTCCACTTCGAGCCATGAAAGCCACATACAATGCGCTCCTTCCCCTTCAGGTGTTTTAAACAAACGAAGGACCTTCCGTCCGCCTGCAATTCAAGGTCCTTCGCTGCCTGCACCGCCCTCAATGTCAGCCGCCTAGACAGTCTCTTCATCCGCCATGAAAGACGTATTCACTTCCCGGTCATCCTTTCAGCCGAGAAACCAACAGCCCTTTCGGTCCGGCCAGAGGAACCAGCAGAAGTAAGCCGCAACTCCCAACCGCCGAAGCCGTCACTCCTCGCCAGGGGGCAGGAGCTCCTTTCGCAAGACCAACAATGACGTCTCCCGCCTTTTCTGCCTCCGGTTGGCACAAAACTCCGCCACTTCTTCCCGGCCAGGCATGAACTGAGCCACAACACACGTCCTTTCGGCCATCATACTTGACTTTTGGCCGACAATCCTAGCTCTACCACAGCTTAACCTCCTCTCCGTGGAAGTTCTCTCCACCAATCACAAAATCCCTTTCATTCGAAATCCTGGAACCCCTTCACAGCCAACACCACGGTCCCATTCCAGATGCCTCCCGGGATCACTACACAAAACTGGCCTCTCGGCAATCCGCCCGTCAAGTCCGTCATCATCGGAACCACTGTTATCCAATCCAGGCCCTTCAACCTACAGGCAGTTCCCGGCCGAGCTTATCCGTTCAAGCCTTCCCTTCGCAGCTAACACACCACGGCTCCCTTTTGCCCCATGAATCCAGTCTCCTTCGGCGACCAGCCCTTCGACTGACGGTGTCCTTCACTCATCTAACTCCTTCGGCCATTTGGCTTCCGAGGAAAACCCAATGCCTTGACTTATAACAACACAAAGCTTCTTTGAACTTCACAAAGACCACGGCAATTCTGCTGACTCTCCTTGGTTGAGTACAAATGACTAATATCTAGTCATGTAACAACCACCTGGGTCCTTCCATTGTCCAATTTTCTGATGGAAACACCACACAAGTTTCGCAGACAACTCTCTCCACCTAAGACCCCAAAACCTACTCATCAATATTCTAACAGAGATGAGCCTGAC
>JAHWFP010057537.1:11768-22988 GCA_023313725.1 Lithobius niger
ACCGAATACGATCCTCACACTAGCATCTTGAGGGTACCCATCAACCTCCACCTCACACAACCTGTGGAAGATGTCGAGGAAGAAAAACGGAGTACACCGGCTAGGGCCCATTGTTGCAGCCTGTACTGTAGTCAATCCCCCTTAAGCACTCAGAACGAAACAGAAGCAAGCCAACCACGATGGAAGCTAGCCATTCATGACGGAACCAAGCCACCGGAGAAGAGGGCAAGAACCCAAACTTCGAGGTTCATCAACTGTTCTGAACAAAGTGCAAAATTTTCAATAACTTTTTGGGGGACAGCCTGCTTGCATCCCGAGGCGCCCTTCAAGTCGGTGCCCGCCACCAATTTTGACGAGGTCAACTGATAATGCTAAAAATTATCAGGTTAATATGTTTTGGCAATAAAGAAAGAACATTTTGCCGGTCCCCAGCCAGGCCGGCTAAAAATGGTTTCTTTTTGCGTAAAACATACTTAACCTAACTCCCGCCCTACCTCCCCTCTCGAGTCACCGCCTGACATATTAAGAGTAAAATGAATGCCGAAAGCGTCCACGCTCTCGCTTTATAAGGGAGGACTGCGCCGCGCATGCGCAGTGGGATATGCAAGCAGGTGTCTGCGCACAGGAAGAAACCTCCAGGGGAACATCACATTCGAGGAATGCAATGCTAAAATTATCAGGTTAAGTATGTTTTAGGCAAAAAGAAACCATTTTTAGCCAGCCTGGCTGGGGGCCGGTAAAATGTTCTTTTTATCGAAAACACCGGCAACCGGTAGTCACAGTGGTATTTAAAAGGCATACTAACGATCACAACAAAAGCACACTTTACCACCTTCGAAGAATACACAATGGTCCTACACTTGAATTTTCGGTAATACTCCTTTCATCTTCATCAGAAGTTGTGCGAGAAAATAAATTTAAAAGTCACATCACAGCTTCGATTCTCATTCCAATGTTTAAACTCCTGCTAGTCTTTCGTATATTCCGGCATGTACAGTAGTCCGCAAAAAAACCCATACTGAGTATTTACCAAATGGCCACATAGAGTTTTGTGAATTAAGATTACCTGCTAAAAATTTTGATAAAACAAATTCTTAGCAACTCATGCTTTTTTTTCTCATCCACAATTTTAGTGACCAGAATTCAATTCTACGCAATAGAAATTGCTCGCAACAAGGAAGGCTTCAACAACAGCATACGCACCAATTTCAAACCCAAACTCAAGAAAAATCAGAAAACATGACATCATACTTTATCGTTGGTGATACCACCCCACTTACTGTCTGTAAAATAAATTGTTTTATTTCTTAAAATGTTAATTTTTTCTATGCAAAAATGTTCCCTTGCACGGTATTGTGTGTTTGGAGAACGATGCAAGATGAACAAAGCTTTAAGCGTTGATACATTTATTTATAGAGATGCACGTTTTCCAAACGAAAAGCAACAATTGTTGTTGAAGATATCTTCCTGCCGTCAGATCACCTTAGCTTTCTTAACCCATGGCACCATATCTTCTTTTAAAGTTGCCATGCAACAAGACTGATACTCCGTTGGATAGGTTTATTTTGTTTTGATATGTAAAAACAATTTTTGTTTTATTCATTAAAAATACCTGTTCTTACAATACTGCAGTTGCTAATGGGTGGTGCCAGAGTGGGGAGTAACTTGAGATTTTTCAGGGAACTAAACACAAAAACAGTGTGTGTCTGGTGCCACTACATGTACTACCTGCACTTGTAGACTGACCGTGTTGTGACCCAACCCTACAAATTTTATCCATTTGGCAGCTGTGTTTGACTTCAAAACGGCTTTTGACTTGTGGTTTGCAGCATTAGAAAGCAAGCTGATGGAAAAAACCTATTCAAAGGTGTACTTGAACATCATAATTGATGAGCATTTAGCAAGATTACATGTATTGCTGCATATAAACCGTAATTTGAAGGAAAATGTTTAGAAACATTTGGTTTATCTGCAAGTTGAATAGTAGCTCCCATCCTAACTTAAGCAAATTTTCATTGGTATTGCCTTAACTAAAACTACCACAGCACAAGTTCTCCGCAGAAAACCACATGGTCGTAAGGCTCACAACTCTTTCGTAAATCTTTGTGCAAATCTACCAGAACACTGGCTCACAGCTAATATCAGCAGAATCCACAAAACTTGTGATTGTTGCGATCCTAACAGCTACCAGTCTCACCTGCATCCTCTGTCAAGTGTGCGAGAAAGACATACTGAAAAATATTCTCGGCTTCCACGACCGCCAGTCTGTTAGCCCATTACCTGTACGGTGGCTACCAGGCAGCTTTACCGCCCATAACCTGTTTTTCTTCCTCAGTTAAGTCACTGACTGGCTGAAGACAGAATCCTACTTCGACCTTGCGAAAGTCTTTGACACTATGCCTCACAACATCTTATTTCCCATACTCGCGTCTGATCATCTCCTCAGTCAGCTTATTGCCTTCCTCACCAACAGGATTCAGTGGACGGTTATCAGTAGTCGTCAGCACACCCCACAGGGTAGTGTCCTTGCCAGTCTTTATCATCTTCATGAACCACCATGCCTCGTAATTGCTGTATTTTGCTAGGTGGCACCAAACTCATTGCTCCCGTCACCTTATCCCGAAATCTTTATGTATTCCAATTGGCTATCCACAACCTCACACACTGAACATGGACCTCAATGGATCCAAGTGTGCAGTCCAGTTTTGGCCCACCCATTACTTCACACCCATCAGCCCTCGTATCAAATATCTTAAAATCCTCTAAAGACTTTGGCGTTACCACGACCAGAAATTGTCCTTCACACAACATGTTGACACCATCACCAAACGTATGTACTATATGCTTGCTGCCATTAGAAACTCGTGCATAGTACCTCTCTCTGCTCTACAAGTCTCTCGTTCGCAGTATTCTTGTCCACCAAACATCACCATGCACTCTGGCGATGCGTGGTGGATCCCATCCGAATCGAACCGAGACAAGCTGGAGAGGCTCCAAAGACGAGTTGTCAAGCAAGTCCACCGTCTCCAACACCTCTCCTACAGCGAAGTACCGAGAATCCTAAAACTTCCTCTTTGGATGTCGCTGAGTACGTGATCTCATTTTCACCTACTACTACCATCAACCATCTCCTAAGACTAATATATATTATTCAAAATTAACAAGTCTCCAACCAGGAATAAAGGATGTACAAATACCAAGTATCCTGAATTTTCCGTCCCCTTTTGCATCAGCAGCACTGGAACCTGGTGCCACACGACATCCCCATACCTAACCTGCAACAACTCCTTCAACAAAAGACTTCACTCTTACTTCCCAGGGATCATCCTTCAGTTCCAATACATGTAAAAACTGCACTCTTCCTTGGCTTTCTTCCTTCTTAATGTTAAGTTGACATGCAAACTTATCCAAAAGGGAACGGTAATATGTTTGCATCTGTATTTACTATTGATAATATTTGCATTGTCTAACAAAAAATGTGAGAACATATATCCTATCTCCTATTGATAATAGTGGAGCAAAGTTAACTCCATTGATAACAACCAGGGTAAAAAATTGGTTCAAATACACAATTTTTAACATAAGTTAGAGAGCCTTTCTCGAAGTTATTTACAAAAAGAAATAATAAGTCGTAAAAAAAAGCACTTAAGTGTTAGAAATTCACAAATGAAGTCACAAAAGTGATTTTCTTGATAAGCACTTGCCATAGTCTTACAATAAGCTTTCATCTATTCTTAACGTCGTGGAGTAGAGTTGCTGTTCAGTCAGGTGAATGTTAAAAAAACACTAGTGCTAGGGGCCTTAGCAAACAAAAAGGTTAACTAAACTATACTATAAGCGAGAAATATAAAAAACAATAAATATGAGTACACCTCACGATCTTGGAAGCAGCGGCCCAATTCAGTGCACTCAGTAGGTAATAATATTCACTTAACAGACTAACCGTCTTGTTTGAACTCATTAGATCGACAAGAAAATGCACAGTAAGGCTGCCATTTTTACAAATATGCAGCAAAAAAACAGCACTTATGCTTGTTTCTAAGGCTGTACCGATTCCGAGCTGAGCACGATCGGTATACCGAACAATTAGTCCATTTAACCAAGCCGAGTGGCGCAGATCGCGTCTAGTCTTGGCACGCAATCCAGGGGTTCGACAAACCTTGAATGTGAGCTTCATTCTGGCAGTTAGTCGATGAATGGTTTCTGCTGCAGGAAGGTTAAACGGCTACCACAGAATTAAATACAGGAACTACATTTGCAGGTAATTCGTGTAGACTACTTTTTTATGCTTTTTCAGACATTCGCTTTCACATTACACTTGGTAACTGCAGCAATGTTTTGGTAACACCAGACTGTTTTAGTGAAAAGATTTGTTGTTTCTCGAAGCCTGCTTGGTATTTAGCAAGTGCTGATTAATAAATGTGCATGTTTCTGCTCGGCAGCACTGATCAGCTCGGTCTACCAAGCATTTTTTGTGCTCTCAATTCAGGACAGGCTTGGTACGGCCTTATGTGATTCTATTTTGACTTCTAGCCGTTTCATGAATTGACACACCCTGCAGCCATCTTGTTTAGAAAAAATTCAAAAAATACACCCAGCCCGTATGAGCTGCTTGCCGAACTTTGGGCAAGTCTAGCTCATTCATCCAACTGTTTGAAGTTTTTAAAAGCGTGCAAACGATCTATGCTCGTTTGTGCCACTTAACGGCTTAAAATATATATATTATCAGTACCAGACTCTCAGTATTCATGATTCTGAACAATTTACTGATCTACAATTAACTTAAAACAATCAACAAACACATTCTTGCTAATTTTCTATAGACAATCACTATCTTTCGTTTTTAAACCCTGTGTATCTACATCAGGCAGGAGTCTCGACCTCCACTACATCGCCATGTTCATGGCTGGTTTTTGAAACTGGACCACTGATCTTTGTGGTTGTCATCTGTGGAATGCCACTTGCTGTTCAACTGTCTTTGGATCATCTACCACCTCTTGCATCCGAAAATCAAAGAACAATATTTACAATCCACAAAACCAGCAATGAACGTGCCGACGTAGCAGAAGCAGAGACTCCTGCCTAATGAAGATACAAGGACACATAACATTGAGGAATTTTCAAGTTAATCGATGAGTAAATTGCAGGGGTCGCAGCACAAAATCCCAAAAATTAGAAACAAAAGTAGGAATTGCTGCCAGAAAAAAGTAGGAAAAAACCGGGACATGTTGAGCATTCTGTTTTTCGTCTTAGTTGACAAGTAAACTAAAATGATTTAACTAGAAAGTAATGTTGTGCTGGTGCCAATTTCCCCGATACCGGTTCCCGTTTACCTGGTTCTGATCCCAGTATCGGTACTATTGGTCATGTGCTGACGCCAATACCAATCCGGTGCCATTGCCGATGTCAAACGAAAACTCAGGAAAATGGATGCATGCATTTTATCGAAGAGCGGGTCCGTTAGTCCTAATCATTCAAGGAGGCATTTTTAGCGATATAGGCAATTAATTTTGATCGCAAATCCAAATTAAAGCCAAGCAGATTATTTATTTCAAAGTTGCTGAATTTTAGTAGCATCGGGAACAATATACCATATTATTAATATACGAAAATGACGATTCTGGAAAAAAAAAACAAGCCGATGCCGTTACTTGTTAACCCGGTGCTGGTCCTGGTACCAGTATTGGTACCTGCACAGACTTACTAGAAAGTGGTTAAAATAGTTCTTTTATACTGGCTTTGTGCATTACATGTTTATATGTACAGTAGCATACAAAAACTCCATAAGGGTAAAGGGACCCATCAAGTTTTTGCCATAGAAAGTAGTGATATCAGAGCCAAAATGGCTGCCACCAAGTTTGTGGTCCGAACCGTGATCACTCAAGCTTAACTGACAACACCGAGGTGTCAGTTAAGGTTAGTTATCAGGGTTGGGATGGAAAACTTGGTGGCAGCCATTTTGGCTCTGATATCATTACTTTCTGTTGTTCATAGCTATAATCCTAATTGTTGTTTCAGAACGCAATACAAATTTTGACGTTCAGCTTTCTGCACCTAAGTTTGCGTACTTAGATTATGCCTCGCAAACGATTTCCTGTATACAATTTTTATTTAACCTCTACTAGAATTTAAAAGGACATACCTTCTCACTAATCTCAAGCATTCTACTGGATAACTTTTGCGACATTTATGTAGGTTGGCGTAGAATGTTTATTGTGAAGGGGAAAATAGGAAAATGAATGCCTTTGCAACATTTTCATTTATCCAAGCTGTTGAGAAATTCAGCCAATGGCACCACCATGCGACAGTCAAACTTTTAATAAAACGAGAGCAACGAGACCAATCAGGTACTGACAACTAGACTGAAAACACGCTAAGTTGTGACAAAAAAATAACATTACTCATTTCTTTTAAAATAAATTGTTTTAACGAAAGTGTTTCACGAAGTTTTTTGAGTTACATTTTAATTAAGGAATATTCAATTAAACAACACTCCAGAAAAAGTAGGAATGCTGCGACCCCTGAAATTATTCAAAATTACAAATTTGAAACTTTAAAGTAAACACTCACTCAGCTGACGCGCAATACTCGACCAAGTGCAGCCCTGTAAACAACCACTGTTACTGGCAAGTAAACAAAGACTACTTTAACTACTGGAAAAGGAGGCGTGGCCCCTTCCCAGTAAAAAAGAAACGGTCCGTCCATACTTGACTGGTAGCACATGAAAGACGGAGTAGCAAAAGTCGGGTTGTACTAACCTATTAGCTAATAATTGGTGACTTGAAACTCTCTTTTGTTTTGACAATATCACTCCTTTGAAGGCACACACCATTCCCTTTTAATCTGATTGTACTGTTTAATCTAATCAGTGATTTAGAAGTTAGAACAGATAAAAAATTATTACGGTCTCAAAGAGTGGTAACTCAAAAATGTCTTACTCACCCCCCACGTTCTTGCCATGCACCCACGTGAGAAGGTGTGGGTTTTGTTGTCTGCAGAAAGTGAGTCTCGGCCCAATTTTTAATCACCAACTGGCTAGTGGTTCGTACCAATTTTCCCCTCTAGTTCAGAATTTATTGTTAAAACAAAATTACGCAAGAATTCTTTCTTAGCGTACCAGTGAAATTCACAAAATCACACTTTGGATCTCTTCTGGACAAAGTAGCTCCACTCGCAAACAATAGCCACTCCAACCATAATATGAAAAGAATTATACATAAAGAATTATGAAAAGAATTCACAATATCAAAAGAATTTATTTTTTTCTTAAACTTACTTATGTACAAATCATACAATTAACATGTATTCCCATGTTTAAAACCCTGCTTGAACACGCAAAATGAAAGATAGGCGTGGTTTTTAGTAAAATTATACTTTGATACAAAGTATTGAAAATGAGCAACCCTGAGTGTGAAGTTTAGTTGGGCTATATACACACATTTGTTCATGACTAGCACCACGACAGCTTTTCTTAAAAATTGATCATTCCAAACAATGTTGGCACCATACGCAGTGTCTCCAATTGAGTACTAAGGGTAGCTCCATAAGCAACTAGATTTTTTAAATCGGCTTCCATTCGGTTTTCCATATCCTGCAAAAAAAAAATAGCATTGTACTCTGTCGACTGACACTTTGGTTTCATGCTACCCAAACCCAAGTAAAATTCTATCTTTATTAATAAAATCGAGTTGTCGCGTAGGATGGACGGCCACAAGACGGCCGCAAGTAATTGATAGAGCACATATCCGTTTTCATTGTCGGTCGCTCGCCCTTTTTCTTTGCTACCGTGGGAAGAATGAACCCGCTCGCCCTCTTGCTGATTGTTGAAGCTTCGTTTGTTTAATCCTCCCTTACAATGTCTCCAATGCCTATTTATTTATTTCCGGTGTACAAAGGCGTATTTATTATTTCACATGTACAAAGGCGTATTTATTTATTTCATATGTACAAACGTGTATTCCAGCCATTTTTGCAGGAAACAATCATATGTAATGTAAGTGCATGGACTCCGGAACAAGGGATACGCTGAATGAGGGAGTGAAGCAAACGAAAAACACCCTTTCCTGCCCAGGGTACGCAAAAACACATAGACGGGATACACGCATTCCGTAACAAACACATGAGGAAGGAAATCGTCCCAGTGTTTTTAAGGGTGCATCAAACACCACCCGTGCGTAGCACGGGCTTCCGCTAGTATTGTATGTAATCTTGAGATAGAAAGGATGATGGTATCAAAACAAAGGTTGCTGCATTCGTGTACAAACCACTGTAGCACTCAACAAGTCTTGCCATGCAATCAGTCACAAAATTAGGGTCATCCTTCATTCAATTCAATAAGGCTTAGAAGTCCCAGCATAGTCTTGTTAATTTTGATACATGAATAGGGACTTTGCTCAATACCGTAGCTGAGAATTCTGAGGCCCCCTGCAAGAAAAAATGTGGGGCCGTATGTTTTATTGCAAAGTGATTCTAAAAATATCGGTATGGTATCAGTACCAGCAATTTGTTGCAGGTTACCTTATTATCTTTTTCACGAATTATGCTCGTTATGCTATTTTTTTCCCGGGGGTGGGGAGGTGGGAGTAAAGTATGTTTTTACTTAACCTTAAATTTGAGTTGCTCCAACACATCTTAATTCAAAGGACTACCCCATGATACCAGAAATTTACAATTGACTTGATGACATGAATTGCAAATGAATTGCAAATGAATTGCGAATTAAAAAAAAAAAAGTTTCATATTACTGCAGGCACTCCATAACTGCACGGTTTATTTAGCCGACCTTCCACCCAAGTGTAGCGTTTCGAAATCGTCCGGTACGATTGGCTCAAAGTTGTTAATCATTGTTCAACATAAACAATAATTTCGTTATTTTCTTTTTATTTTGTATGTTGCCAGTTATGGTTAGTAGAAACTAAGGGCACAAAGTGTTTTTTTTTAAGTTTTGCTGGCCATCTATCTCATCAACGCATAATTTTGCGATGACTTCTTGGCAAGAGGAATCAGCTGGCGTCACAGTCAGCTTGGTGGCCTATACTGCTTCGTTTTGTAAGGAAGAGAATGGGGTGGGGGATTTGGTTTTAATGAATACTAATAAAAATAACTGCTGGCAAGTGAATGAATTTTTGTGTGTTTCGGGATAATAGCTTGTGTGTCCAATTGTTTTGAAAATACGATAATTAAAAACTGAATTTTTTCCAATGCAAGTTAGGAAATCTGGGGCCATCGTTTAACTAAATATGAATTCTTGGGAGTTTAAATTAACCCCTTAAAGCTTTTTATCCCCCTAAATCGTTGTTTTTCTGCTCCGTACATTTAACAAAATTAAAGGTTCATCCAACGCTATAGGTGCAGATTCACATTTTTCTCAACTCGCCATTGGCCAGTAGAGCATAATTTTTAGTCGCCAACTGAGAAACTTTTGTCGCCAAATTAAAAAGTCGTAAGACACTGGAAGCCAGTAACCAATAAAAAAAAAATTCATTACATCTACACGCGGTGATCCACGCATTTGTCAAGCACAAGTTTCTTGTAAACTGCAGTATTTTCACTGGCCGTGTAGGAACACAGGTTTTGAAAACTTGTTTAAAATAAAGAAATCCTCCCTATCCCTAACATTTCTATTCTTTTCTTATTTCTGAAATGAAGAGAAGTCCAAGTCCCCCAATCCATCGTAAAGCTGACGAAAAACCCTTACAAAATTTACCAACAAGAAAGGAAAATACGTCCAGTTCATTTCAGTCCTATATGCAGTATATCCCTCCAATCCACCGACCGAATAGGCTATTGGACAAATATTTTAATCGCCAACCTGTCTAATTTAATCGCCAACTGGCTAGTGGCCGGTGGATTTCTGCACCCATATCCAATGCGATTCATAAACAGGAAGGTTTTTGCTGCCATTTTCCATTTAATAATAATAATAATACAAATTTTCCTCGTGAAAGGGTGGATAACGAAAGGGCAAGCCACTAACACCGGTCCAGGTATATTGGTTAAACAGGGTGAAATGTACACCAGAAGCTCCAATTGTAGGGAAACAATAGACAGTCTGTCAATGGGAATAATTTTAAACGTTTAATAAAGATTTGTACTGTAGGGGCCGTTACAATATTGTCAGTGAGGCCATTCCCAATGGTTGTAACACGTAGCACGTTGGAGATTCTTGAGGGAGTGCACCCGAGTTGATGTTAATGGATGTCGTTCGAAGAAAGGAAGATCGACAGCCGACAGCCCATGATCAATCTTGTATGCAAGACTGAGGTAGACCCTCAGTCATCTTAATTCGAGCGGCTCAAGACCAGTTTGCCGCAGTCGTTCACCCTGGATCACTCATTCCTGGACTGAAGATGAGCATCACTCAATCCCATATGTGTGGTTACAAATTTTCAGACTAGTTTTTTAACTCTGAACCCAAATTTATGCACAAATAAGAACAAAGACAGAAGATAGTTGAAAGCAAGTGCCTCACTTCCTACCACGCTCACTCGCTTTGACCTTAAGTGCAGCCCTTCTCCCTTCCCTTGGTTAGTATTGGACTTTTCCTCTTGTCCCTCTCCCTTTCACTGACAGTAAAAGTTGCAATCAAAGTATAAATTGGCATTTTTGACTTTTTCAAAATGGAATTTCGTTAAAATCTTATTGTCGCTATTAACAAAATCTTTTAGTATTATTAGGGTTGGGAGTTAGCCAGCATTTTAATTTTTTTGTCATCAAAATGTCATTCTTTAAAGAGCTTTTTCCCTATGTGAATGAATCACATGTCGCTAAATTTTCAAGTAAGGTTAGATGTTTTTTGGGTTGCAATGTAAATAAGAATACAAATTCTCACCCAACGTGTTCTACTGTTCATCAGTTCCTCCTCGATATTTTGTACTCAGCTGAGTTTAGAAGACAGCAGGATGATTGACAATGTCATCTCTACATTTTAACTCTTCAAAATCCATTTCTGAAAATGTGGGTCCTATTTTTTGAAGTAACTTTGAAAAATTTAATTATTGCATTTTATTATGACACCCCCCCCCCTCCTCCCCAACACTACCTGTTGTCACTCTTTGGGCATTGAACCGGACACTTCCATTCCCCCGGAGATGCATGTATCACTTCCACTTTAATAACAGAACATACCTGCAGTACAACAGCTCTTACCCGTAATTGTAAAATGTCTTTCTTCAGAGAAAACTGCCAAGCTTTGGCTCTTTCCTGATTGGCTCGCAATTC
>JAHWFP010057538.1:410-63299 GCA_023313725.1 Lithobius niger
AAAAAAGTACCTTGTTTTACGGGAGTTTATCACCCAAAAACAACATGCAGGCGGGCGGCTTTTATTTTTATTTTTTATACCAAAATCTGGCTTGCACAGGTGAGAAAATCAATGTTTGTGCTAGATTGACATTAAATGTTATCTAGGCCTACATTTTCTTTTTCTGTTCAAATCAAGTTCTTTTTTTCTGAATGGCTCTTGTAAGAATCTTGAACTTTACGCAATGGATGGATATTTCTGTCTATTGTTCGTAGAACTCGTGCACCCTGTTTGTTTTGAAAGGGAATAAAAAAAATTAACGCGCACGATTTTTGGAGACGTGGGCGCTCCTGTAAAACAAGATTTTTTTTATTTGCCATATCTCAAGAAAATACGAAACTGAAAAATTAACTGACCGCATAGAAGACAAAAAAAAAATAATACATTCTAACGAGCAAGCAAGAAGTTTCTGGTTTATATCACTGAGTATATCCCGCTTGCTATCATGGAGGAAGGGAAGGTAGAGGGAGCGGGGTATAATCACCGATCGGGGTGATTATACCACAGTACCTTTTCGTTGTGCGCATGCGCAACTTACCGAGCAAAACTTAAAACAGAATCCGAATGCTAGTTAAAGGCTCCGGTTTGGAAATCGTAACGAATACGTCGAGTTTTCTGTATACCAGCAGAAAACTCGACGTATTCGTTATGATTTTCATATTTTAACATCACACTTTATAATTTTTTAAGCTAGTATATTATAATTTTTCTTCGGTGATTTATTGGCATAAATAATATAAATTTTTACCGTATTAGTCTTTTAGCTTTTCGATCCCATGGTAATTCTTAGCAAACGATAAAAAATTAGTCCAGGAACATACACAGCGCCATCTCTCGGCGGATTTCAGCAATGCGTAGTTGATGCAGCGTGTTTAAAGGAAGAAAGTCGCAGACGCAGCATCGTCTGTAACTTCTTGTTGGAGACAAATAATTTTATGAACTGATAAACTGATAGCTAACAAAACGTAGCATTACGTTATAAATATTAATAATAACATAAAGAATGTTTAGTCCTTTTGTTATTATTTATTTTGAATTGGGATGTACTCCAATAAAACAGCCCTCAAGCTTTTGTGGATAATACGGCTAAAAATGTAACCAGACTGAAATTAACCCATGCTAATTAATTCGAAATTATACTCCTCGGGCTACGCACTCAGGATATAATTGCAAAATAATTAGCATTCGTTAGTTTTAATGTCAGGTTACAGGCTTCGTGCGAAAACAGTAACCGTATTATCCACAAAAGCTCTAGGGCTATTACTACTGAAAATACTACTGGCTCCATCTATTGACGAAACATACAAAAGTGAACTGAATGCTGTGAGCAACAATTTCTATCACTGAACATAGAGTGCCATCTATTGGTCACAAATCAAATCTAAGAAAAATTAATAAAACGAAAGGCTGAATGTGCATCCAACTCAGGTACTCAGAATGACACTATTTACCAAGTGTTGAATCAAAAGTAAATAAGCCTCCTACACACAGAGTAGTGTCTTTTCTGGTTCAGTTTTTTACGTCACTCAGGCTTAGAGGGTCTTCGTCGTGTTTTTGGTGGATGTGTTGACGAATCTCCGTAAGACTTCAACAATTCCGTCCATTCGATATAGTCCAGTTGAACTAAGGTCTGGGGACTTTCCTTTTGTTATAAAAGTACAATATTAACAGTCTTATGCCCATTGTGTTTGATACGTATTCTTTTGGCACGTGCAAATTGGTAGGCATTTAATTTCGAATCCAGAGCGGTTTCTAAAAGATCATTAGCTGCTGCATCAGAACCGCTTTGGTGGCGTCGCTGATAATCAGCTCCATGAGAGCTTGAAAGTGATGGATGGTGGCAAGCAGAGCATCTTCGTTGTTGGTGCTTTCACCTGGCTTGCTTGAATTCCACTTGCGGTGCATTGCTACATTTACCTGTTCACTCTGGTTGTAGATGTCGGCGAACTCTTTCGAGTTCAGAGTGGTGAGCAGAACCACATTTCAAAGTTATAATTTCTTCATCGGAGTCGGAGGGATTAACGATCAAATTTGCCCTGCGGCTCAAAGAATAAACTGCGGGTTTGACCATTGCCTCCTTTATAAATAAAATAAAATAAAATTAATGTTGGGTGCGTTTTCTTTTCCTTCAGTCGTCCACATCGCAATGAATTTCTAGCAGGTGATGCCCGGCTGGTGCCACATTTTCGTTGGCCACAGACAATATTTGCCCCGTTTGAATTTCTAAAGGTTTTGCCTCGTAGCTTGCTACGCTGGCTGTTTCCCCGGCCTATAAGAGTATAGAAATAGATGCTTTCCCAATTCTGGTCAAAGAAACTTGAAATGCGTTATTTATCCTAGCAGCAACGAGAATGGTTTTAACTATTCGACCTGGTCAACTTACCGCGTAGGGATAGATCGGTTTCATTTTTTTGACGTCGGTTCAGGTTTCGGTTTTCACGCCTACAAAACAGCGGTTTCGGTATCGGTTTGTGCCGCCATCCACCTCAACCAGCTATTTTCTAGTTTGTTTTCTGGTATTACAGTAGTATTACTAGCTTCTAACTCACTCCTGTTTTAATTTTCAGCAGCGTCATAGACTATAGGTGTAGCTGTGGCACCATTTTCCTCTATTATTTTCTTTTTAATGACTAGGAGATTTCCTGGCATTTATAAGACGACAATGATAATTATTTTTAAAAAATTAGAAAAACAAAATCAAATTTTGACTTTTCGAACACCGTACGAAAAACCGACATAAAATCCGAATCGATTTCCGTTTCGGTTTTCAGTAAAAACCGAAAATTCGGTTTCGGTTTCGGTTACCGACCCATCCATATTACCACGTAGTATTGCAAACCGTTGTCGGCCAGCCATTTCTCGTTATCCCTAGTTTCTAGATTGCTTCGAAATGTTAAGATGCGTCTGTAGGGTTAATTTCTGAGCTTCTTATCAACTAGACGATCCACATATCTATTTGTGGTGGCATCACTGTCGTTTGTTGGTTTATTTAAATTTAAATTTTTTTTTCCATTATTAATGCTCAGATTCCCGTCCCAATCTAAACTCAGTCCTAGGTTCGTTATCAGGTATCCAAGAGTTAGGGCGCCAGTGTCGTTTGCTGGAGGTCCTTCATTTTCAGTCTCTTTTATTTTTCGCATCGAATGGCAGATTGGGTCCCGCTCGACTCAAGAAATTATCCACCATTACGATGGAGGGTGACGGAAGAGGAGCGAGAAACTTTGGACGCCTAATATTTCCAAATTTATCGACTTTCATGACTTCTTTTTTAGCATGTGAATAACTTGAAAAAAATTCTCTCCTCTCGACAATCCTCGTAGAACGAATAAACAATATTGACCGCACAGAACCTCGTGTGCTTCTTGAACTCTCATGTGATTCGTTATAGGTTTGCCGAGATATCTCTGGACTTCTAAGGGTGCACTCAAACCAAACGATTCGAAGAAATATGAACAAGATGAGCCTTTACTGTAAAACGCAACCAACCCATCGTGTACCTTCTCCTCCGCTTGAGTCTTGCAAATTAGCTATTCCGCACTCTCCGTTTGCCCAACGTCATTGTGGAAGCAAGTCTTTAGTAAATGTACCTCTGAAATTGGTAATCCCGAGTTTCTAGGCGTATCTGTTGAAATCCACATCTGTCATAGCCTAGGTCTGTTGAAAGATACCCCGGCTTCAGACAAAATCCTTTCCCATGAGCTTTGCTGTTGGTAGTTTTTCGTCTTTTTTTTGACGATGTATTTTTAATTCCCGTTCCTTTTCCGAGTGCCAGAGCTTCCATCGCTGCATTGTGTCTCTTAAGCTCTTGTAACTGTATAGAATTATTCTTTGCAGCATTCACGCTTCTGGCGATCGCTGCCGCACCTGCGGCGGATGAACCCAGCGCTGCCAACGCCGGCTTAAGTAACGCTTGTAGAATTCCTCCCTTCTTCAGTTGTGTACGAGAAAGTTTCAGATGTAAACCTTTCCCCGTCTTGCGTGCCTTATGAATTCTGCCGAGTTGAGGTTGAGTGATTGGTAATTTCGAGGTGCCTCTGTTCAACTGAGAGTTTCTAAGGCGAAGTTGTACCGTTTTTCCATTCTTGATCTGCTGTAACATACATTTCTTTTGGTTGGCACTCAAAGCCACTCCGGTGGTTGTATACATGACTCGAGTTTAAGAAAAAAATAAAAATATAGGTCACACAGCAACTTCAACCTTAGTTCGGTCTAATCTTAAGTGCATTATGCGATCGCTTATGATTAGAGCCCATGCTTTCGTATTTGCCGGTACCTGAGCTCCAAATCTCATTTTTATCTGCACGTCAATTACCGCCGACTTCAGCTGCTCGTTTTGTTTGGTTACATCGATCACTATTAGAGGAAAATTCTTGCTAAATGTGAATAATTCGAAGGCAGGCCCAGCCGACAGCAATCCTCTATCGTAGTACTGTCGTCTGAAGTTAACAATCGTCTGGTAGACATGAGAAATGTCGCCTTGGCTAAAATTTGAATTTTGATCGAGAAACGGATAACGTTCCGAATTTAAAGTCACGTGAACGTCGTTAAAACTACAGTGGTCAAAGACGGCAGAGTATTTTTTTTTTGGTCGTTCTCTCTGTTTGAAAACCCATGATGATCCATCGAGGTCGTTCCGTAGCACTAGTACTAACAAGACACCAAGCGGCCGATGATGATGTAGGCAGATCCAATTGATCGGAATGCCAATGTCTAAAGGCTAACGGCACGCCCGTGCCAGAATCGATCAACTTGTCCAACTTATTTTTCTGTACGTCAGAGGGGATTACGTGAGGAAGAAACCAGCTCACGTACTCTAGAACTATGTTGCCGGCACTGACCCACGTGTCTCTAAATATGGTGTTGTTATCCGCAGATTGCATCAAAATGAGTGTTTGACGAATGCCGTATAAAATCTTGGTATAATCTTCCATGAAACCGAAGAGGTGAGACAAGGGTACCGCGAATGTAAAACTGCCTCTGGGAGAATGACTGAAGAGAAGGTCCCGCTTGTACTTGAAGATGGCATTATTGTCAGGATCTGCTGATCTAGCGTTGTTGCTGTCGATAAACCAACCCATGTTGGCGAGTTCGGCTTGGTCTTCAGGTCCATAACTAACAATTCCTTTCATCGTGCTTGTGAGCCCAGGAAAGTTAAGTTGATCTACTGTTTTGTCTCCTATTTGATACTGTATGTGAGAGAAAAGGAAAGCCACGACATTATTGACCACAGTTATCTTATCCATAGCAGCATAAGAACTGCCGTCTGCGCTTTTAAGGAGAGATCCCTTAACGTGGAGGTAACTCTGGTGAGGATGAGTGAAAAGGTCTTGATTTTGCACCATGATTCTTATTTCCGAATTAACCTTGGTCAAGTTCGTCCCGACTATCGGAGAATGTTCGTGAAAATTATGTTTGACTACCGATTCGTCAACGACAAAAGGCTCAGTCACGTTTAGGTAATTTTCGTTCATTTCCATTCTGAGCAAAGATTAGTCTCTCCACGAATTTGAAGTTAGCAGTACTCAGGAATTGATGCCTTCTCACTTGGTAGGTTTCGTTTCCCTATACAGGTAATGCGCACTGTGGCGAATCGTAGGGCGGTGGGTCATTGGCAGTTACTTTCAGTTTAATAAATTTGAGCGGCATAAATTTAAGTAATTGTTTTTAGTTTTTCTTCTTTCGCAAATGTAACCTCATAGTCAAAGTTTCCCCTCGAAGGTTAAGCGGCCTATCGGCTTGGTCTGTCAGTCACATGCGCATAGAGTGAATAATATTTTTCGTAACAGGCAGGTACACCAAATTGTGCGGGGACTGAACAATCTTGTAGGCAGGAGGGACAGTAGGAAACAACGAATAAAAGGTCGGTTGCGATGATCCGTTCACGTAAGAACCCGCCACCAAGTCGCAATGTACCAGTATGCTATTTACATTTATTATGTTGACAGTGTTTGGTCCGATGTATTTCCCAAATTCGTAAATCTTAGCTTCGAAATCAAAAATCTTTCCGATACTAGACAGTTCAGAAAAATCAACCTTGTATCTCCTGTCAGTAATAGTTAGTTCGCACTTTAGAGTGTTTACGTTACCATTTAATAGAACGTAGGAAATGTTATTAGTCTCGTTCCAATGCTTGCTCTTTTTTAATTTTCTGTAAATGAGGTTTATAATTTCGTCTCATTCATAACAACCTTCTGGTACCACGATTTTAATCCAGGTGTTACTGTTGTCCGTGCTGAAGGTGAAAGAATCTGTCACGTCCTCTATAACGTTAGGAATGGAGTTGTAAGTTTCCAGATTGACTAGAGCCAATTCGTGAGAGCCTTCCATTATCAACGGGGAAGGAAAACTGGTCACAAAGTCAGTTTTTTTAGAGGAAAGTACGATCGACATATCTTTAGTTTAATACATTAGTTAACATCTACAGAATACACCGATCAGTTTTTGGTACGCGCCGTTGGACAGCAATGCTTTGCTCCGCTTTCTGTGAAAATGTCCACGAATTCTTCGTCCAGAGAATTATTGCCAGCCTCTGTAGAGGCTCTGAGGAGCTTCAGTCTTTCGCACAAGTCATTCGGCTCCCTATAGAACCGCTATCCTTTCCCTACAACCTCGGTAGGTCTGCCAAAAACAGGTATTATAAAAGTCGTGTACTTGAAACCGGCACTGGACTTTAGTCTTCTTGTACTGTCATCGTTGTTGTGATATATGGCTTTATTCCTCTTCAGAATATCGTGGTAGTTCAGAAGGCTAGCATCGCCGTCTGGTGGTTTAGTAGGATTTTTCAACATAACCAATTACCACAAATCGTCTGTTCCTTCGTACTTTTTTCCTCCCACGATCAAGTCGTCGTCTTGAAATTGTACCTCCATTGCACCAATCATGTAATGTTTTGCCGCCGGTTTGTATCGAATGCCAAAAGTGGGGTCGGTCAGAGTCTCTCGAGTGGCAAACGTGCTTAGATATTTGGTAGCTAGTGGACCGAGTTGGACTGCAGAATAGCCGAGTAAAGAGGCCTCTTCCATTTGTCTCCTACGAGCCCCAGGCGTGAGGGCAAGTGACATGTCGAAGGGCGCATCAGGTAATGCGCCCATGGAACTCGAGAGTCGTCTCCTGGCACCCGCGTTAAACTGTATTTCACCGTCGTCACTATCTATATTCTCGTGTTCAGTATCTACGCGGCCCGTAGCCACCTCCAGAGCTTTCTGAATATGCTCTAACCGTTTCCTGTGATATTTTTCTGGTTTCTTCTGTCCAGCCTCTTGAGCCAACAGTTCTTTGATTTGTTGTTGACGCTGAGCCGAAGTCAAGCTTCTCTGTAGCATCTGCATTTTAGTCTGGTCTACTATAGGATCAACGACTGGTTTGAATATCTTTTATAAATGTTCAGATTCTGTCTGCTCTTCCAGTTTTGTATTTTGAAATTTTTGTTTCAGACGCTTTTTTAGAGCCTCGTACTGATCGACCTCTTTCTGGGGTTTGCTTCTCTTATTTTTAGTTTTAGCAGACATGACGGTTTAGTACTTTATAAAATAATGTTTAAGCCAACAAACGTTAATGTCAACAAAAACCTTCGGCAGACACGTCGCTGTTAGTCGAGCATTCTTCTATACCTTCATTCCAAGGGTTTAGTTTTATCAATAAGTAGGAATCTGTACGGAACAGAGTTCCAAACCTCACCAAACATGCGACGAAACTCGTCGAAAATCATGTCACCACTAACATGGTTATTGAAGACGTGTTTGAAGTTTGCTTCGTCTTGCCTGAAGAGATTTATAATGTTGGAATTATCTCGAATAACTTGCTTGGGAATCCTGCTGTAAGTCTGACATAAATAAAAGATCGAGGTGTCCGCGTGCCTGCCGTAGGCAAAATAGCGTTCGATTTTGTCTTGTTTCTCAATCATGAAATCGTCCAATAAAATTACCGTTTTGCCACATGGCAGTTCTTGCGGTGGTGGGATATCTTCGTTGTTGGAACAAAATGTAGCTACGCCCGGACATATTTCCTCAAAAGCTCTCCTGAGATGGAAATATTTGCTTTGAAATAAGGACTTGGAGTACACGCACAGGCTGGCATAACTCAACCAACCTGGATTGCAAATGAAATTTATAACTAAATTGGTCTTTCCACAACCGTCAGGGCCACAAAAGATGCAGCTTACGTTCTCTGGAAAATTCAGTAAATTATCAGTCGATGGTCGTTTATTGACATCGGCTATATCATAATTTAACACTTTCATCTTTCAGCTGCTTTAAGAAAAAAAATGGTATTTTGATAAATTCTCTACCAAACTAGTATCTAAAATACCTTTTCATTCTCATTTTATAAATAAACAGATGTACTGCCTCAAATGCAAAAGAGTTACAGCCAGTAAAAACGTTAGGCACGTTCTGACTAAGAATTATCGATAACTGTTGAAGGGCGAGTATAAAATGTGCGGCACAAGGAAAGCACAGTTTCAGAAGAGCAGAGGCTCTGGATTGTTGAACAGTGCAATAGACAAGTTGCCGGTGGAACTTCACATTTCGGGATACAACTATTGCGGTCCGGGAACAAAACTGAACAAGAGACTGAACAGAGGCGACACTGCCATCAATTCTCTGGAAGAGGCCTGCAAACAGCACGACATCGAATAATTTACCAAACCAGACTTGGAACGAGGGCACGAAGCTGATAGAAAGTTGGCCTCCGATGCAGTAAAAGTAGCAAAATGCATCAAAACTGGTCTGAAAGAGAATTTGGCAGCCGCTGCCGTAGCCGCAGCTATGAAAACCAAAGTAAAGTTGGGAATGGGAATTTAAAAAAGAGATCAAATGGAAACTTTAGTGGAGGAGCTGCACAAGCCAGATAGGCTGCACTTTCTGAGGAGGCGCGTTATTAGCTACGGGATAGGTGATTTAGTTCAAGCGGACCTGGTGGAGATGATACCTTACGCTGAACAAAACGAAAATTACAAATACTTGCTGACTGCCATCGATGTATTCTCTAAATACGCTTGGGCCATCCCTGTGAAATCGAAGAACGCAGTGTATGTCACTGGAGCTTTTAATGAGATATTAAACACGATGTCTAATCCCCTTAAAAATCTACAAAGCGATGAAGGCAAGGAATACTATAATATAGATTTCACAGCATTAATGAAACGACACAAAATAAACCACTATTCGACCAAGTCAGAACTCAAGGGGAGCATAGTAGAATGCCTAAATCGCACATTGAAGAGCTCCATGTGTAAACGGTTCACTCTGCGAGGTAACCACAAGTGGATAGACATTACAGATAATATTGTCAAAGATTACAACGACAGAGTTCATTCTACTATTAAAGTGAAACCATCAGAAGTAACTAAACGCGATGAACCGGAGATCAGAAACATATTGCTGAAAAAAAAACCTTCCAAAAAGAAGAAGAATAGTTTCAAAGTCGGGGATTTAGTAAGAGTGACAACGGCAAAATCTGTATTCGACAAGGGATATTTGCAAAACTGTACCAACGAACTGTTCGAGGTGAGTGAAGTCAGAAAAACTCAACCGCCTTGCTACAGGTTGGTCGACCAACTGGGTAGTAAAATCGAAGGCACTTTTTACGAGCAAGAGTTGCAGAAAACCAACGTGCCGGATCTGTTTTTAGTCGAAGAGATTCTGAAGACTAAAAAAGTGGGAGGGAAAAATCGTTACCTCGTCAGGTAGAAAGGGTAAGACGAGCGCTTCGACAGTAGGCTTGACGAAAAGCCAGTTGTTCTAGGAAAATAACAACAAAACAAAAAAAAAATTTTTCCTCTTTTTATTTATATTATTAAATGGAGACCAGGACGTTGAAATTATTACTGTTCATATTATTTATATTATTAAACAGAAACATTCAGTTGGAGCGATGGAAAAAAACAACCTTTACCTGCGTTTACTGTGCTCAAACGTATCCTACCCGAGAAAGATTGAGACCACACCTCGTAGAGACACACAGGAATAGTGTTACCCACCCAAGTGTGATTGCTTCGAAAGGGAGTCGGGCTGTACAGACGATCCCATCCTCTGTGAATAAGGACTCGCGCACCGAAAGTACTAGAAAGCTGTGCAAGTTGTAGACCCGTTGTACCTTTTAATGTTGATGCGAAGAGGTATAGAAGCTCTACTGTACTTGCAGAGCTCAAATTGGTTTAGGTGTGAGTTTCGTTCGAAATGGCCAAGAAATACGAATTGGATTTCAGTCCCGCTACTCCCCAATCTATAATCCATTAGATATTCCCAAGTTACTGGATGCAGCTTATGCTAAAATCCAACGTTCCATCGACGAATTCGCCGAAAGAGGGAGATGATGGGTGAAAAATCACTCCTACGAACTCACAATCCGAGTAGCAAAAATCGACCCGCTCAAACCGGGCTCTTACATTCCTCTGCCCGCAAAATTAAAAAAAGAAGTGGAAGTGTGTAGTCAATGTTCAAAATTTCTCAGACCAGAAGTGCTTTTTGTATTCAATTCTGGCTGCCAAACACAAATTAAGCATGGTGAATCCGAAAGAATATGAAGTATAGGTGAGAACGATAGATTGTTCGATGCTGGACTTTCCAACGCGGCTGGATCACAATGACGCATTCGAGATGGCCAACAAAGATTTATCGATCAATGTGATTGCTGATACCAAAGAGAACGGCTTGCATCCCCTTTGTGTGAGCACGAATTTTAAAGCCGACCAGGAGATCTTCTTTTAATTACCGACGAGTCGACAACTTTTCACTACTGCGCCATCGTGGATTGTGACCAATTTCTCCGACACCAGGGATCGGGAAACAACCCAAAATATTACTGTCGAAATTGTTTCGCCGCTTATGGAAAGGCATCGCTGAGAGACAAACACAAACTGGACTGTACAAGAACTAATCAGTCACCTCAAGTGCTCAAATTCTTAAAACCGAGCGAAAACATTTTGAAGTTTGAAGCTTTCAATAGAAGAAATATTCACCCCAAAATCATATACACCGATTTCGAGTGCCTTCTGAAACTCATTCCTTCCTGTAACGGCTCCGGGAAGAAAATCAACCACCATCAACCTTGCAGCTTCGGCTACGTCATGGTGGGGTCTGGAAACTTTAAAAAAGCTGCTTATTACCTGGGAGAGGAGGCCGTTGAACAATTCCTCGATTAGTTGGTGATTGAAGCGCGCAAGTACGGCGAAACATTAAAACGAGTCCAACCACTATGTCTCACTCCGGTCCAAGAGGCTAATTTTAACCACGCTGTAGATTGCATCCACTGCAAAAAGCCATTCGATTCAAAAGACGACAAAGTCCGGGATCACTGCCACGTTACCGGCCAGTACAGAGGAGCTTCTCACTCGAGTTGTAATCTGAATGCCCGAGTGCGCACCATGATCTCCGTGGTATTTCACTGCCTCGAAGGTTATGATATGCATCTACTGGTAAGAGAGGTGGACAAGTTTCCGAAAAAAGTAGAAGTCCTCGCGAGAAATACAGAAAGGTTCATGAGCATGATCATCACCCTTGAAACGGGATGGGATGAAGCGAAAAATGAAAAGGTGCATTCGGCTTAGGTCTACAGACAGTTTTAATTTTCTCTCCTCTTCGCTAAAAACTCAGGACAGACAGACGTGATTACGAGTTTAGGAAGATGAAGGAGTTCTTGAATGCTGGTGGGAAGGACAAATGGTTCCTTCCCGAATGTCGAGGAAGAGACTGCCGTGGATCTGTTAACCCGTAAGGGATACTACCCTTACGAACACGTTTCCAGCATCAGTGTGTTCGAAGAGGAATCTTTACCATCGAAAGAAGACTTTTATTCCAAACTCAAAGAAGAAGGCCTAACTGATGAACAATACAATCACGCAAAAAGATTTGGAGTATGCTGAAAATCAGAAAGTTTTCCTCTTACCACGAAATGTATCAACTGACCGACTGTCTGCTTTTGGAAGACATTTTCGAAGAATTCCGCAGGATCTGCTTGCGAGACCACGACATAGATCCGTGCTATTATGTGTCCACGCAAGGGTTTAGCTGGGCGGCATCTTTAAAGATGACCAAGGCCGAGCTGGAACTATTTACTCACTCTAGCAAACGTAACTTCATCTTGTCGGGAGTACGGGGTGCTAGTTTCATTAGTTGAAGGTTTGTGGAGGCCAACAACCCGTACATTCCCGAAACGTACGATCCAACAAAACCTAACATCATCGTTTGTGATGTCAATAGCGCCTACGGCTGGGCCATGAGCCAGCTGCTGCCTTACAACGGATTTAGGCATTTGACTAAAGATTAGATTCTAGCTTTCAATGTGACTACGATAGCTAACACGTCGTCGGTAGGATACATTCTGGAAGTAGATCTGGACTACCCGAACAGACGTCAAAAGCTCCTCAACGACTACCCGCTTGCTCCTGAAAAATTTGAAATAAAAGAAGAATTAGTTTCAGACTATTCGAAATCTTTGTTGTGAGGAAAACCAGTGAAACCTGTCGTGAAGCTAGTGGCCAACCTACTGAGGAAGACGCGATACGTAATTCACTACCATAACCTAAAATTCTACCTCGAACACGGCTTGGTCCTTCATCACGTCAGGAGGGTGCTGAGTTTCAATCGGAAGCCCTGGTTGAAACAATATATAGATTTTCATACAGCAAAACGAAAGGAATCGAAGACGGTGTCTGAAGGGGAATTTCACAAATTGTGTCCTAATTCGGTGTTTGGGAAGACGATTGAACAGAAACAGAAAAGACTCAAAGTCAAGCTATGCACCGACAGGAAGTGAGCCATCAAATATTCCACCCAAACCAACGCTGATTCGTTTCAGATATTGCACGACAAGCTGGTTCAGATCAACTCAAAAGTACACAAGGTGACGTGCGATCTTCCCACCTACTCGGGGTTCGCCATACTAGAGTTGTCCAAATTCCTTCTCTACGAACTTCACTACTGATACATACGGCTCCAATATGGAGATCGAGCAAAACTACTGTTCACAGACACGGACTCTCTGTGCTATTGCATCGAAACCGAGAACGTGTACGCGGACATGACTAAAAACATGAGTAGATTTGACACTAGCAACTACGATCCTCAACACCCACAGTTCTGTAACGTCAACAAGCAAGTGTTTGGAAAATGAAAGATGCCACGAAGGTAGTACCGATAAAAGAGTTTGTGGGGCTGAGTAGCAATATGTATTCGCTCGTGACCTCCCAAACCGAAACGAAAAAAGCATAGCGACTCTCCATTCGAACCCCGAACAAAGAGGGAGTTGGTACAAGATCGCCAGTGACAGCCATCACCAGCTGGTCACGACCGTGGTGAATAAATCCCTACTGTCGGCCTACGACGACAAAAGTTTCCTCATAAACGAAGTAGAAACTTTGGCAATCGGACATCGTGCCATCAAATATATTTCTTGCCATGAGGATGATGACTACGATGGGGATGGCTATCATTGTGATTTGCTCATGGAGTCTTTATCCGATGACGGAGTGTGGACAGGTATGTCCGACGGTGTAATCAGCGATGAAGAGGCGGAAACTCGGTGGAACGGGGATGAAGTATAACAGAGAATAAAAGAAGTTGAAAATGTCGAGGTTCAAGAAGCCGAGATGAGGAGATTGCGGATGAGGGAGGGTAGGCAGTTGAAAGTGCAAAATCCAGGAGAGTGGAAGAAGAGAGCCAGGGATAAACGAAGATGGTCAGATAGGGCGAGGCACGCCACACTAACTCCTATCCAGAAAAAGAAAAAAATAAGCTGCGGAAAAAGACCGACGAGTGAGAATGACTGAAGAGGAGAAAATAGTGTTCAGGGAAAAAAGGTTGGCTCAAAGAGAACAAATAGAGAAAAAGAAACGAATAGCTCGGTGATGGCAGGCTGTAATAATGTTTTTGTTGCATAAATTAATTTTGATTTGTAATAATGTTTGTTGAATAAAATATTTTTTTTTTTTTTATTAAAGAACAAACTGTACGATACATTCTCATCATGGACGCCACTAGCGGTTATTTTATGCTGAGTAAATATCTCAATGTCACGATTGAAAGCGGACCGAGTCTCGTTTTTAACAAACAGGCAGGGCTTACCACAGAGTTGAGACTCGACTCGTTGGAATGGACCTACCTATACCGACTGGGTGAAAAGATCAACAGAGCTGTACTCAATCAGTGGAGGGAGAAATTGCAGTCCAAGGACGAAGAAGAAAATACGTTCGCCTGGAAAGGTTGGGAAAGCACGGACGAGGGTCTATGGAAAAGCGTTACGGATCCCACTTCGAAACAGGTCTTCGAGCCGTTCATCGAAATAGCCAGAGAAGTGTTAATTGAGCAATTCGAGCTGTCTGTACACGAAAAACATATGCTGGCAAAATTGTTGGAACTGTTCAAACTCGACAGCAGAAACAAAATGAAATTCTTGTTGGATATTAAAATGAAAGCGCTTTGTGTCAGAGAGGAGAAAAGAATCAGAGTACGATTTACAAATGACGACATGCAAGTGCACTTGTGGAATACGACCCTAAAACAACAGCGGTGGTTACTTTGTTACAACTTTCGTTTACGGAATGGTCCGAGCTCTACAAACACTTCGCGAGCATCGATAAATTCATGGGGAAAGTTTACGAAGGGGGAGAAAACGAATAACGGATACTGACTGCAGTGCAACTGGCCCGGAAAAAAAAATTAAAAAATTTTCATTCATGAGCACAGCCCCTTATAGGTATCGTGTACTATCCACTAAGTTTCGAAGAGGTTTTGTAGGTCTCGTTGAAGGCAGAGCCAGTATTGTAGTAGGTTTGTTTGTGAAGCCCTGGCTTCGATAACAATGGAATACAATGGTTTTTGACCACAGTCCAACGTCGTAGTGATTTGCCTCTACTTACGAGGAATCGGCCACGCTGCGTTACTGTCGAATCTGTTCCATTGGTAGGTACATGAGTATTGAGCAACTAAGCAAGCACATTTTTGAGAGTTAAAAGTTCAGATACACTATTACAAAACGGCAATGGGTGCTACTACATGCCTAAATCTGGGTGACGACATTTCGGCACCCAGATCTGCGCCATTTTAAGCTACTGGCTGCAAAATCGTCTTAAAAAAGGGAAACCACTAAGCCATTCCACCAGAAAAAAACTGCATGTGTTTTCTCAAACAAAATATATATATATATAAATATATATCAGTATGAGAAGAAGAAAAACGTGTCCTACCAGCAGAGTTGTGAGTGGCGGTCCTCTAAAAAAGCCAGTTAAGTCACCTTAACGCCTCGAGATGATGAGAAGTGAGAAGGCCACTTTCTTGACTGTTAAGAAAAAAGAAGGGTCACCACTCACAGTTCTACCTGCGAAGTGGAGTTATTTTTCTCTTTTTGTGCTCTGTTAATGAAATTTATTTTGTTTATGTTTTGCCTTGCTGGAGTGGGGCTTAGTTGTTTCTCTTTTTATTTTAAATGATGCAGTAGTCAGCAGAAATTCACTTAAAAACGAGGCAGATCTTGGTCCCGACGTTGCTATAGGATATGACTGAAATAATTTGATTAAAAAAGTGCATTTATGCTTTAAATAAAGTAGAGACAAGTATCTTGCCTACGACAATGGTAAACTGCAGGTCAGAAAAGACTGGTGAGTAGGGCCTAGCTATCTTACTCCCCAACCCCTATCGTCCCTCCCTTTTCATTTATTTTACTGGAATGGGTAAATGGAAAAAAGTGGATTCCTATATACCGTTCAGTTCTCGAGCCGAAGGTCTCGATCAATCAGTGGCTGCCTTTAGTGAGAATATTCGGATTTTTAAATCCTTTTTAACCTTTTTAGGATTTTGTCTTCACCTTGAATGCGATTGAAAGAAGTCTTACGCGGATCAACTTGAAAATTTTTTTTGTCATTTTTATGTTTCATCCATCAATAAATCGATCAATTTCTTGTTGGCCAGACTAATTTCAATCTGCCTTGCCAGTACGGACATTTATGTGAGGCTTAATCAGTCCAATAATTTATACCTGCCTAATCAGTGCAGCAGCGGACTGATGTACTTATCTAGAAACCAGTCCGAACTTTGTAAGGGTCATTAAGTTTTTAGTTCCGTATATACATAGGTCAGAGGGGTCAGAGGTGCAATTCGATTCGTATCTTAGAGGTAATTGAACCACCCATTCGTCTGGGCTTTACTTGCTGTCTTCTGATTTGTGAACCATCACAACCTTTTCTCGCTGAGTGTATGGTGCTTTATTTCAATTATTGCTTGAGATGTTTTCACTATTTGTCAAGGGGTTAGATTAATCAGGATTTATGAATCAAAATCACAACTTAATGTCACTTTAGAGAATATCTCTTTACGTCTCATTCGTCGACCAGTTTAATTGGCTATTAATTAAGCAGTAGTAGAGCAAGAATTTTTGCATAAGGGGGGGGGAGGCGGGGAGCAAAGCAAAAAAAGCGCTCATCAGCGTCCTAAACAGCTTTATCAGAAACAACAACCACAAGGGTGAAAGAACTCACCAAGTTTTAGACAATCAAAAAGTGTTCACCTTGAAAAGCGGAGAGATCCCTCCTGCCAATGAAAAACCGCCAAGCTAATCCCACCGAGTTTCAAAGGATATATGAAAAACTTGCTTGACCATTGATATTTAACGTGTGGAAGCAATAGTCTGTGGGATTAGCCTGGCGGTTGTTCGTTGGCGGGTGATATCACTATTTTCCAAGTTGAATACTTTTTAGTCAGTACTTGGTCTAAACTCGGTACGCCATGCAGAACATTTGGTGGCAGTCATTTTTACTCTGATGTCACTACTTTGACGGCTAAAACTAGACAAATACTTTCATTCCTGTGGGTTTTATTCTGTTATCACTTCTTTTGTAGTTTTCGTTTTTGCTGCATCCTTTATTTTTGCCAGTGCTTAGGTAGCCGTTAAGTCATTTTTTATAAAGCTGTAGCTTTGTTTTGTCTCAAGGAATCTTCATTTCTTGTTTCGAAGTTACTGTACGTGGCCGACATACTATTATTATGCCTATTAAACGTTCACTAGGAATTTTATGAAACTCTAGATAGAGTTAGCCGTGTATTTTTATGAATTTCTTATGAACGTAAAAAAAGCGTTTTTATATGGGTTTTTGACACTGAACTTTTGCCCAGCTGCCTCTTGTTCAGTTTTTTTTTTTTCGTTTTCTGTAACCCTACTACAGACACTAATTAAAGGGACTAAACAAAGAAACGCAGGAGTACAGTAACTACTGGTTTTATGAAATCTAATGGCCGACACACTTTTTGTTTCCAATAGCCGCGACAGGTTGAGCTGTTGTTGTTGTTGTGTGCTAATGGCTGATCCTTCTGCATGAGGGTGCAGGCTGCTCACCGTCGCCTATGGCAACCGCTTACCCCGTCACCCGTCCAGATGAGGATGATTATGAGTAAACGACGAGAGAGATAATTAGCTAAAGAAATCCAAGTGGAAAACTCATGGCTTTGACACGCCACAATTGAGCATCAGACATCACAGAGCACGAAAATGCCAAGGGATGGCTGAGGCCAAGCTCGAGCCCGCACATCCCTCACAGAGGGCCGTCGTGCTATCTGCCAGTCCACATGATCTCCCCCCCCCCTCCCCAATCCAGCTTGCAGTTTCGAAATAAAACCGTAAATAATAAACGGCAGATTATGCCTTATGAACAGTATTCGTGTCGCTTTGCCTTAACAATGTTACTATCAACAGGGTGGGGGGAGGGAATTTTATGGGATGACAGGTAGCGTGTTCTCAACGTTCATGAAAATAACATTACAAATTATTGCAATCTTTGTTAACGCCTCTGCAATAGTTAAACCATAAAAAGCTCTATTCGCACTCAGATGTGAACAGAATGCCGAATTTCAACCGGATCAGTCGCATAAATTATTCTATCTGAGCGGTACAAAATTGTATCAGTAATTACATCCGAAAGAGAAAATCAGAAAGTCAACTGATGGTTTGAACCGTCTTTTCGCTTACACGCAGGTGACACATTTTACAGAGCCAGCTAAAGCTGTCTGGGCGCAAAAACCGGCGATTTCAACAAATTCTTGGCATTTTTATTCTTCCGCTTCACACCCCCCCCCCCCCCCCGGTCGTAAATAATGACCGGTCCCTAACATTGATTAACATTAGTCCGAGTCCCCTCAGATTGAAATCATGTCATGTTACGCAGGAGAAAAATTACAATGCAGTCAATCAAATCCGATTGTCATTTTCATTAGGTCAAGGATCAACTGGTGCAACTTGCGAAATTATGTATTTGCTCTTCTTTTTTCATTTCGTCAACTGGTATACCTAAGAGCACAAAAAAACACTTTTGCCACTTGTGCCACTTTTGCCACAAATTGCATAAACGCAATTCTTGTTTGTTTGTTGAGATGAATTCAAAAAATATTTTTCCAATGGTGGGCATCCCACAGTGATAGGACAAAGCGTTTGCAAGTTACTGGCAACAGAAATAATATAAAACATAAAAATTTACTCCCAAAACAGCCCGGAATCATTTCGAAAAAAGAAACCTACGTCTCGTGTATATGTTCGCAGATTTTTTCTCGGAGAAATGAAATTGAAGTGAGAAGATTAATAAACAAGCACTCGTCGCCGCACATTGGTCTGCGCTGCAGTCTTCGGATACTAGGACGAGTGTTTGTTTATTAATCCTTTCATAGTTTTTAAAACTTCAAATAAATCGGTACATTTTTGGCGGGGAATCTCGAGCTGTGCTCTTGCCGTCATATTTTATAATAATTATAATAATAGTAAAAGCGTTTCTTATGCACAATCGTATGATGTACAATTTATGCAAATTTAGACATAATAAGTTTTCTTAAAATAAACAAAAGTATGTGACAGGTTTTATTCTGTACCAGATGATTTTTAACTGAAGTGCTACAACGTAGTGCTAGTCAGCTCTTCAACTTAAATAACGTAGGCTATGTATTCTTCGCATAAGTAATTTCTGTAAAACTTTCGATACCATAAATTACGATTTCCTTATCCACAAATTGAGTAAATAGTCTTTCACGGGTTTACATTAAAACGGTGTAAGTATTACCTAAACTATTTACAGCAGAGAGTCGTCAACGGGGTGCTAACCTAAAATAAGCTATTGTTTTCCAGGGTTCCACGAGGTTTAGGACCTTTATTATTCACTATTTTAATCAACAAACTTTCGAGCGCTTTAAATAAATTCAACATCCCACTTATTTTATGCGGACGATCTGACAATCTTTTTTTTTAATTACATCGAAGTATGACCAATATAGGCTACAAGCTGCTTTTTGATTGTCTTTCAGCATGGAGCAGAAGATGGGACCTTAAATTAAACATTAATTATAATTTATTATTAATTTTCATTATTATTATTATTATTAATTATTAATTAAACATAAATGTCACCTTTCGTTCCTATAGACACTTGATAAAACGGAATTGAAAAGGGTTACTTCGGTTAACGATTTGGGTTTTGGTCGTATTGTATTAACGTAAGCAACGGGTTTTTTTTTATGTAAGGTATGTGTCTTTTGCAAATCTGGGATTACTCGAGACAACTAAAATCATTACAAAATTAATAAGGCTGATCTCTTTAAAAAAATATCTATACCCACGTTTCATTAGATTCAACTAGCATTTAAACAATTATTGGGATCCCTCACGTCTGAACTGAATACAAAAAAAAAACCTCGGCAATTTGGCATCCCTTTCACGGCAAGTTTAAGCTGGAAAGCAGCCATTTGACAACTGCAATTATGCACGCCTTTATTGTCACTGCCTCCGTCCTTAATCCTATTATGGGGTTTGGAACCCCGTTGGATCAGCACTTAAAAATAAATAAATAAATAAAATGCACGATTGTCAACACGCAGCGTAATTATCTACGGATCTCATTGAAATTTTACATGCTAATGTAGTACCTATTAGTCTGCGTATCCATCATATGCGCTTACTTGTGAAATGTTTTGCGCGCCCTTATCGAAGAAATTTGCGTATTTAATTTAATTTGTCTTGCCTATAGCTTCCGAATGCTTTGTCCTATCGATACGGGATTAAAACCAGGCTGGAAATGTCTTTTGAGACGATCTTAATCTGAAACAAAACACAAGGGTGAAAGAACCAGCCAAGTTTCAGCCTATCAAAGTAGTGATATCAGAACAAAAAGAGACTGCCACCAAGTTGCTACATTAGTTGCCAAGCTAATCCCGTCGTGTATTAGTTCAAAGGTTAAATAAAAAACCTGACTATTGCTACAATTCGTCAATGGTCAAGTTTTTGATTTAACGTCTGAAGTAATAGTCGGTGGGATTTGCTTGGCAACTAATGTAGCAACTTAGTGGCAGCCTTTTTTGTTTTGATATCACTACTTCGATAGGCTGAAAATTGACGGGTTCTTTCACCCTTGTGGGTTTGTTTCAGATATCACTTTTTTTGGTTGTTTCTTTTGGTTGGTATTTTTGTACTCTGTTGACGAATAAAAAAAAACACACAATATTGTATCACATGGGAAAATTGGAAATAAGCCAACAGCGAAAATTATACACTAGTAATAACGTAGTTCAGTAAGCCACCTTTCTACACTTACGTTTCGAGAGTGCATAAAGGTGGCTTACTGAACTACGTTATTTCTAGTGTATAATTTTCGCTGTTGGCTTATTTCCAATTTTCCTTAATATTATTTCCAGCGATTTATTTCTCCTTTATTGAGCCTTATGAGTGTATGATTTGTCTTCCCTCTCCATTGCCTATGGCCGAGCAAATTTCGGTCGAATGGAGTCCTGGTCACGGTTGTGACCTTAACAACGGGTTCAGTGAGTTATTTTTATGCCAGTGGAGGGTGAGGCTATAGCGATTAAGGCGCTATGGAAGTGATCTGGAGGCGAACTGGGTAGCCAGTTCGAATCCGGGTCATGCCACTCCGACGAAACGTAAGTGCATAAAGGTGGCTTACCAATTTTCCGTAATATTATTTCCAGCGATTTATGTCTATTTATTGTATCACAAAGTTATCACAGAACACAACTTGCTGCCCCACTATTTCTAGTATTCCAGTGGTTTTTTTTTTTGGCCGTCTAATTGTTGAATTTGAACTCAAATTTAATTTTGATTTGAATTTGCTGCATCGCATTTGAACTGATAATTCTGAGTACATTTCGATTTAACGTTTCACGACAAACCATTCTAGCGTGTACTTACATGTCAATTCCAATAAGAGTATAATAAAAACTATGATTCCCACCGCTACCGCCATACTTCTGCTACATAAAATACCAACATCACTATTACGATAACAAAATCAATTGACTCGCACCAACGCACACTACTCCGGTAACTGTTTTTTACGTAATAGGATTACAACTTCGAAAGAGCAAAGGATGAAAACATGCGAATGTGATGACGTAGTAAGTTGTAATAAAACCTTATGGTTTGGTGGAGTAAGCGGATAAGAAAATAGTTTCATGACTACCTTGAAATAAGTTCATTTTTCTCATATACCTTCAGAAGCCAGCTGCATCAAACATAACGATTTATTGAACTATGTATACCAATACACTTTTATAAAGAAACTGATACATCAAAATATACCATTAGATGACGAAACAGAATAAAAATGCACCTGAAGCGCTCATTAAGTTGATCCTCAAATAAAAGGAAAATGCTAACCTTAATAATGTTATCCACTCTGTATAAAGCAACAAATCCGACAACCCACTCAATATTGCACGAAAAAAGTTATCATCCGTTGTCATCAGTCGAGATTTGAGAGGGGTCAGAAGCTCTCTTGGCGCCCCGTCATCTTACATCCTTAATCTTTCCATTTTTTGGATAACACGCAGGCTGTGTGACAACCATTGAACAAATTAAATTTTTTTAACGAGTTGCGAAAAAAAAATATTTCTGGGTTTGGCCATTTCTTTAAAGGAGCCGCATCCCCCCAACCCCCCCCCCCCCCCATACCTCTCCTCCTCATTGCATGGCCGTGTTTTAAAGTTCACACTCTTTCTAGGTTCGGAAATAATTTCCAAAATAATAAGAGTTTGTTTCTCTTATTTTTTTTATAAACAATTTATGCACAGGGTGTATATGGAAGTCATAGACCGGATCTGCAATTTCATTGAAACAAGTCCATTCAAATGGAAACGAGAATCAGCTTATAGACTCATTAGGAGGAGTTAAAAAGGGACACTTGCAGTGTTGTATGTGTTTGTGAGTGTTTATTTGTGGTGCAGTGTTATGACGGGTATTTGCAGACCATTGGCGTATATTTATAAGTTTTAGGGGCCAATCCAAAAGACAGAATGAAAATTAATTACTAACTGCAAACATTATAGACAAAAGAAAACTGAAAAAGAATAACGAAAAAAAACGACAGCGTGTCACCAGCGAAGAAACTTAAGCAACTCACAGCAATTTGCTGTAGTTAATCCTGCTATACATTAAGTTTCTTTGGAACAGTTTTTCTTTTTTTACGTAACATTTACATCGATTATCCAAGTTATATTCTGTCTTTTGGGTTGGCTTTGTTTAATAAGGCCATCGTTCAAATTTAAACCAGTGGTTTACGGCGCTCATATAAAAAGTTAGAAGAGTGATGAAGTAGAACGGGCGTGTCATGGTCATCCAAACTCTAACATGTAAACGGCCCCTTCACAACTCCATAACCTCATCCAAGTTTCATTTCGATGTCATATGGAAACTGTGCATCCTGTTTCGTTACTACTATTGCATACTAAACATAGAACACAAAATAAGAAAGAAAGCAACTGCGTACCAAGCTATATTGCAACAGCGTTGAAGACACAAATAGCTCACTACTTTGGTAAAACGTGGGAAACCATAGAACAACATAATTAGTATTAAAAAGTGCTTCAGCGTGTAAGAAAATTAATGGTTTAAAGGCACAGACACTAGAAAAAGACAGCTAAATACGTACAAAAAATCGGCCGCGCCCCCCCCCCCCCTCAAAAAAAAAAGAAGTACGTAGCCTATTAGTGCGACCATGGGGTTGTATGGATTTCTTAAATCCATATTACCCTTGGTGCGACACTGATGGATTACATGTCGTTTCCGTGTATCTCTTCCTTTAGAGAATTATGTGTTTTTTAAAGGTTTGTATCCGTGTATTATAGGATTAGGCGTTTTTTTTAACACTAATGAATTTGAGTGTTATTCATTTATTTGAGATAAATTATATAATAGATTAGAGATAAATGCTATAATCAAGATTTGAGGTAAATCGAATAAACGAGAGTAGAGATATTAGTGGATCAACAACAACAACACAAGCAGCAACAATTAGTATTAAAAAACGCTTAAGCTTATAAAGTACGGAGGTATCCAAACGCATGAGCCGCATTAAATGAAATTTGGAAAGTATTTCTTTGAACTTTAGAGAGGTGAATTGTTTGCACACCGAATTTTTGTAAAAGTAGTTCCCAAAATGGTTTCCAAAAACTGGTTTTTGTCTTACTTCTTAATCGTTCATCAGATAGAATTCAAACTGGCTATAGATCATTTTGAGGGTTAATTTTGCATCATTAATGTTCTACTTTTGTGGACTTCCAGAAGCCCAAAATAGCGTAAAGTTAAACAGTTTTTTTTTACGATTTTTTTTATCTGTTTCAAACTGGGTACAGACTAGGAATACACTAAACTTCATCGCCGCTTAATGACTAAAGCTCAGAAGCTATTATTTAAACATTCATGAAGAATTAAATTAGGCCTAATTAGTTTGTATAATTATGATGACAAAGCATTAACTTTACAATGATTCTTTCAACTACGTATTGTCTAACGTTAGGCCATTTTTTATGCAGCTTGTTCGTTTTAACTATCGGTCAGTGTCACTGAAAGAACAGAGCAATACTTGCCTGTTAGCCTGCGTGTGTTCGCCACTGACCGCGAATGACATGATTTTGTCAATGCAAACCGAACATGAAGGCAAGACGGGGTCATCGCAAAATCGCCGATACAGCAGTACGTCAAGTGATGTAAGGTAATTTTACACTTCACCGTCCTCAAAGATCTTCTAAATCTTCGGCAGGTCGTATTTATGCGTGGCATACTGTTGTATATATCATGTTAAGGTACTATACTTTCAAAGTAAATTTGTCGCAAAGTTCGTCTCTGTCTTGCAATCGAAACTGAACTCAAAAATCCAACCAGGACTCTACTACTGTACCTGTGTTTACTTCAGGCGATCACAAAACTTTGATCTAGGCTTTCCAAGTGGATATCGACATCATTAAATCTGCGCAGAGACACTTTACTATAACACTCAGTGGTCTTAAACCTTATGAGAAACGACTTGAGCTTTTAGCCCTCGCTGGAGTTACGTTGACATCGGGCAGACTTGCATCTGACATCTCTCTTTTGCACAATTTGTAGAATTTGATTACTCATTTTTATTTGAATTACGTCTCGTTGACAGAATTCGTGGCCATTTCTGGCCATTCCGTGGTGAACAAAGCTGACTGTGATATTCGCAAGTATTTTGGACAAACCTAGTTGTCGTACCATGGAATGCCCATCCTGAGGTGGCGACGGTATCTAATTTACCTACTTTTAAACGTAGACTGTCCAGATGTGAGTTAAAAAGGTTTTTAATGTTTTTTAAATTTTTAGTTTACTTCTTTATGTTACTGCGGTTTTTTTTTTATTGTTATTAAGCACACGTTGATTGAATCCAGTTACTCTCTAACTGTTCAGTATTAATATTTATTCTTTAATTCTCATGTGACTCAATTGACCTGACTTGCAATGTGATTTTGTATTGTATTGCTTCCTTTTAAAATATTTAAATTTGGCTGGGTGTCAGAGGACCACAATGGGCCCTTCCCACTCGAGTTGCATATGTGACAAAGTTATATTACTATACCAGCTGGATCTTGGATGAAAAATAGCGTACGTGACTGGATTGGACAAATAGGGCCGCCGAAAGAGGCACTGATGCGATTGATTTGTTCTGTTGCCGCTTTCTGTCAGCATAGGGCTACGCTGGCAGTACAAATTGCCAACGTTTCTACCCTTGCAGCACTTTCTAGATACACGAACGTGTCACTATTTTACCAAGTGCAGAGAATTAGCTTGAGTGATAACTTTAAAAACCATTTAGAATTACTTTTATAGATGATAAAATACGTCACGCTAATCGACATAAAATTTAAAATTATTATTTTGAAAACCGCCATTAGCTGCCAATAGATGTCGCAACTCACGAAACAAGGATGCGATTTGCTTGGCCTATTCCCGAACTGACCTTGAAGAAATCGGTCAGTCGTGGTGGCCATTTTGTCTACCCCTCTAATAATGTTGTAGGTCGGGCCGGATAGTTTACTGACCATGATCCAACGAAGTAGCTTTATGCTTTAGCCATGAATGGCTCTGTTCGCGAATAAGCACGGCGACGTATCAATGGCCGCGGTAGCGGGTCCTTATGCAACACTCGGGATGAACTTCCATGTGAAACGTCCAATTTAAAAACCTATAGTTTCGCCCAGAATTGACAGAGACCAACGAAATTCGGTATTTGGGGGTCATGTAAGTATTTCACTACACTTAAAGTTTTAATGACAACTATCGAAACGTTCGGTGTCAACAGTATGGCCTTTACTTATAGTTGTTGTTGTCGTTGTCTTGTTGTTGGGACTCTTTGCTCTCATCTGTAGATCGAACCAATGAACCGATTTTAAAGTTTTATAGCTTGCAATGTAGATGTGGACATGGCCTAGGGCCTTTTGAATACTATTTTAATGTAGCGAGAATATTGTTGTTGTTTGTTGTTCTTGTTGTTATTGGGAAAGTAGCTTGAAGTGTAGGTATTGACCAGGGCCTTTTTAAAGGCACATAACTCCCTCCGGTATATTTTAACAGTTTTCCTCGATACATTACCGGAAATAGTTTTATATGAATTCATTTACCTTTTATTTGATCGTCTAAGGGTACGATCCCGGTGACAGATGTGGCGCGTGTACGCTAGTAAGCTTCTTTTTTACCGCTCGGTCCGAGGAGTATCTCACTCCCGCCAGAAAGCTTCTCGGGCTACTTTCGAGGTTGACGTCATGCGATGTTTACACGCCTAGTCTGTGACGTAGTGACTCTTCGTGCACTTCAAGTCACGTGATTCGCCGCTTCTGAGCGAAAGCCAAGTGAGATAGTAGCTGCCTTACTCGAGACACGCAGCTTCAATCCCAGTTAACCTTGTTCTGAGCTTATCAGGAGAAATGGCGTGTGAAGAACGCTTTTATCTATTCCACCAAGTAGATTTGCTACCGAATCGGTAAAGAAAAGGATAAAACGAGAATTAGATCGACAATTAGGTTTATCCTATGTTATGTTTACCGCAAGAAACTAGGATTAAAGAAGGGGTGGGGCAGGGGTGTCGGGATCCAGACATGGTGATGGGCAAAACCGAAGGTGGAGAAGAAATTAAATTACGGATCGAGTTTCAGACGTAAATTCTCGTAGCATGTAAGGCCTAAGGAGAAAATGTTTAGCTGCAGTACCAATTAAATTACAACTAGGGTCGGTCGGGAGAAGCTTTCTTTTTTTTATTTTTGGTACACTTAAAACAGGCCAAATTGTATGCCTTTTATTTAGGCTATTACTGTACAGTAACGCCGTTTTTGATTCCCGCATAATACTAACACATGAAGTCACAAATTAGGCTGCAAGGAAAAAATTAACGGTCGGGGGGAATAAATGAGATCGGTCGCAAAGGCGTAAACTTACTGTCCAAATGTGGGGAGGGAGAAATATCATCTCCCCCCCCCCCAAAAAAAAAAAAGCGATATATAATAACCAGTCCCTAAGCATGCCTCCTTGAAATCGCCAATAAATTGATATACGTAACATAGTCGGCAACGATAAGACGTAAATTTCGATATCAACGCAGAATTAAGACCCCAGAATCTTTTATTTGGTCAACTTTGTTCAAATCAAACTAACGTGTGGGTATTTTACCACAGCAACAGATAGTAGACATTGATTATAACGTGCAGTCATCTGCGCCAGTGTTTGTTTACCTTTTAGCATTCGTGGTGTCACGAGGTGTCACATGGCGCGACTCCGAAATGAGTATGATCTAGTGTCGGATGTGACGTCATGCTTGTTTCACAGAGCAATGCGCGCCGCGGTTGTGTGAACTATATTTTAGCGCAGTTGACGTATGAGTAAAGTGGCCAGGACGGAGGGATTTATGTGCCCTTAAAGCCCTAACCAGACTGGCTGCTCGTGGCTGTACGCCGACGTAGTATGGTGTAAAAAAGACTTCAATATTCGTCCTTAACGCAACACCAACTACACGATTCCTGCAATGTTGACCTTGTCGGCACGTAGTTACGCATAGCTTCGCGCGAAATTTTCTTCTGTCTGGAGAGGCCTTAACGCTATTTTAATGTGACTGCAATAATATTGTTGTTGTTATTCTTGTTGTGGAAATGTAAAATTGTGAAAAATATAGTTTTCCCCAGAATAGACGTAGACCAATGAAATTCGGTATTTGGGTTCGTGTCATTAACTATTTCGCTGCATTAAAATTTGATTGACAACAACCGTTACGTTTGGCCACCACAGCATGACCACTTGTTGTTGTTGTTGTCGTTGTTGGGACTCTTTGCCTAGTAAAGCTTTTAAGCAACAAAGTCATACACAAAAAAAAAACCCAATTCCCCTTGTGCACTCCACACACCAGCCTCCGTGACCCCGCCATTCACCCCCATGAAGTATCAATGACCAACAACTCTAGTGAAGGCGTGCATTGTAGCAATCGAAACAGAACTACTTATGGAACTCCATGAGATATTCCCAAGGCAACCAGTGCCTCTTGTATCCCCTCCTGTTTGTAACGAATTGTAGTTCGATTTGTACTGTTAAGAATGACTTGTGTACTAAATTTCATACTTTTAGCTCCAACTTGTAAAAATATTTTAGTTAAGCCTTAGGAGAAGGCACAGGGGTGTGCTGGGGGGTATCTCAAGTGGATTCAGAAGTTCGATTTGTACTGCAAAGAATAACTTATGCACCAAATTTCATGCTTTTAGCTCTATGTGCAAAAAATTATTGGTCGATCCTCAGGGAAGGGGAACAGTGGCGCGTTTGGCCTTGGGGGCTTAATTCATAGGGTTTCTACAGCTGGTTCGACTGCTAAGAATGACTTGTGTACCAATTCATGTTTTAGCACGAACAGCAAGAAAATGTTGGATAATAACCTCATAGAGGCGAGTGTGGTGGGGACGTGGTAGGGGCCTTAGGGGGTATCTCGAGTGGGTTCCATAGCTAGTTCGATTTTCACGCTAAGAATGACTGGTGTATCAAATGTCATGGATTTTCGCTCGATATGCATGATTAGCCCAAATTATGGCCCGTAAAAACTGTACTACACCTGGAGATCGAACCAATGACCCGTTGCTGAAGTTTTATAGCTTAAAACGTAGGTACGAACAAGGCCTAGGGACGTTTGAACGCTATTTTAATGTGATTATAATGTTCTTGTTGTTGTTCTTCTTGTTGGGGAAATTTTGCTTTCACCTATAGAGATCGAACCAAAGAACCGATTTTCAATTTTTATAGCTTAAAATTAAGTATGAAAAAAGATTAAGACTCTTATAAGTTATTTTAAGATGATTATAATATCCTTTTTGTTGTTATTCTTGCTGGGACAAGATAAAAATAACAGATATTAGTATTTTAAGCGTATAAAATACGGATGGTTAGCCTTATAAAACTTAAAGCTCTAATGGAACAGATATTAGAAAGCGCCGTGTAATCATCAGCGTTCAACACTAATACGTGTAAAAGAAGCTCCAGCTTGTCTTTTGGGACGTTGGAGAATCTTTTACACGTATTAGTTCGATGCTGATGGCTTACATGTCTATTTCTTATATCTGTTCCTTGAGAGCTTCAATTTTTTTTAAGGCGAAGGCCTAATCCGTATTTTATACGCTTAAACGTTTTTTAATATAATTATGTTGGGGGTAGAAAAAACACTTTAATTGGTGGACGTGATTGTTCGCTTAATTCATCACGGATGTTATTGGCTTTGGATAGGAGGATTGCAGGCTTCAATATTAGCAGTAAGCTGTGGCCACAGCAAATTTAAAGTTTTTCGAGGGTAATATTCACAACATGTTGATGAAGTTGATTTCCCACTGTGTCATATCAACGTGCACGCAGTGATTTACCTATGGAAAATTATGGCTCCCAAAAGAAGGCTAAATCATGGCTTTAAAAAGGATGAAGCATCGTATCATCGCTAATGATAAAAAGACCAGACCTCGTGCTAACAACGCTATAAAATAATTTTGCACGACAGTGATCTTTCAGTGTCTGCACCTTGTAACAACCACCTGACATGATGTAAAAGCCTGCTTTTATCTTATTCAAAAAAATGTTTAGTAGTAGCATCCGGGTACTGCAGTAAAGACTAGTCAGCAGCGATCGACATGTCATCCTGTCGACGAGTCATCATACAATTACATGTCAACTGCTGTAACTGCTAAGATGCATGATTTTTTTACGCCTGGATGGCGGCACACTGGTCTTCACTGCAATCCCAGGGCAAGTGTTTGTTTTCTACCATCTCACTGCTCTTGTGCTTTACCTATAAGTAACTGAATTAGAAAACATTGAACGTCGCAATAAAGCAAACACATTTTATTTACAACAACCAACTATTACATTTACAAAATCACTTTTCAAACTTTTCGTATAACACGCTTTTCATTATATTGTGACAGTTATTTCTACAATTTTAATAATTATTAATTAATTTTGTAACGTTGTTTTAGTTTACTTTTTCGAAACCAAAAGTACATACGGTGAGCTGACAACAAAAAAGAATAAATGTTTCTTGATCTTAAATTCTGTATGAAAAACCTTAAATACAATTCAGATTTTTTATTGATATAAATAAATTTGCAAACAGAATGTGGTTATATGATCCCTCTCTCCCGACAATCAAGCCAAACATGCAATGCACAGAGGTAAATATGAAGTCGAATTCTTCCTGACAGTTGCCTACTGTGGATTTGGTATGAATTAAACGGGGAACGTTCATATCAATCTCACAGAGCTGCCATTTTGAAAATTTGTCCATTATGAGCCATTGTTTTCAAATGTCGACAACAAACGGATCGTTATTAGAATTTAAAATTATCAGTATTTCATGACTGTAGTCAATCTGAAATTTTCATCGTTACAAAACTAGGTCGGCCATTTTGATAATAGGTTTATTATGATCATAATAAACCGCGATCAACCTATTATGACCTATTATGATTAAATAATAACACTACGTTGGCCATTTTGAAAGGCCACCTGTGATTGGGAACATGAACAGTAAGCTAATTCAACTAAACTGGTATCTTTAGCCTAGATGACGAAGCGTTAATGTATGGGCGGCTTTTTCACAAGCTTCGTTTTATGGTTTCGATTTACGATTTCGATTTGCGAAGTAGTTTTCCTTTACGGTATTTAGCTTTATATTTAATGTTTATGTTTTAAGTTTGGGTTAACGATGTTTAATTCACCGAGTGCATTTTGTCAACCAATCTGTCGTTCGTTTTGGCATTGCTATTTCGTATTTGGCCTAACCTCATTTTTATGTTGTTGATACACATCAAATCAGGAAGCATCTTCGTGTTTCCGTAAAAGCCCGACGATTACCGAAGGTTACGTCATGCCCCTAATATGAGCATAAAACAAGCAACGTCCTTTAAGTGAGATATACTGTATAGATCCATGGTTTGTTTTTCAGCGACCATTCAGAAAAGCTTCGATCTGTATAATTATTGAAGCAGAAGGTACGCTGTGGTCATCAGTTTCAGTTTAATTAAGGCATGGTGGTAGTCGTTTTGCGGAAAGAAAACAAAAACTTGCCATAATTGGCTGTTTCGATCGTGTTGCATCTGGGAACGTTTCTTTGCCGATTCTGTGCTGTATTTGCTCTTCCGTGTGCCTTTGATGACTATAGAAGCCATGATTTGCTGGTCCACGTGCTCGTGACGTAAACCGGCGATACAATTGACAACAACGAGTCACGTGATTTAGAATATAGTTCCCGCAAGGCTTCCCACCAGTTGCTTAACGGCGGGGGACCACGAGAAAATCTAGGCAAAAATACAGGTGTGTGCCACTTTTAACGTGGACCTCTTAATAATTGTTAGATGATTTCTTTAAAAACTACATCCGGTAGTGCATCAAGGAAATTTGATAAAAATGGCCAACGAAGTACCGTACCTTTAATTTGCAAAGGATGTATAATATATTCCCTTGGTACGTCTGAAATCAGTAAATGAATGTACCAAATATTGTCGCATTAGTTTTAAAATATAGTTTTTGTACACGAAGTAGGCAAAAACAGCAATATCGTCTCATTGGTTTCAAAATATAATTTTTTGTACGCTGGGTTAGCAAACTGGGTTGTGGCCGAATGATTACTGGCGTTACTTCACGGTCATGTATGCATTGATTGCTAATGTCAACGCAACGTCAACGTGCGTTAAAAAAACGCGTGTGTGCACCGGGCCTGAGGTGTTCTCAGTTACGGGAAGAAAGAATGCGTTACCTTCCGCGATTTCTCTTCTGGGATACTCACGCTTTTTCGCAAAATCCATGGAAAGTTCTTTGCTACCGTGTGTTCTTTGCTTCACAAATTAGTTCGGAATATCTAACATTACTCAAAAGTGTCAACTATTGCATTATAACCCAGATTTGTATCGTAATTCTGTTGTGTGGCATGGTTTAGAAAGCTTATTTTGATATCTAAGAAGTCGCACACATATTTCTTTGTAAAGTGCAATAATACAACAATTTGTTTTAAATACATGCCCAGTAGACTAAGAATTGTACAGTAACATAACAATATGTTTAAAGGACGACCCATTCAACAGTTCAAAAAATCTTTCACTTTCTTTTAGGCTGAAGCTAATACTTTTCTTTTGTATTATGCGGAGATGACTCATCTTGACTTATTTGAATCAGTTCCTCTGAGTTTTTTTAGGACTTTGAAAGTCTTAAAATCAATATATGATTTTTCTAAGACTAACATAATTTTGAAGCTATGTAGACAGTGCAAAAGAAAAAAGTGGAACACGCATCAGAACATGTCTTACAAGTTGTCCGTTTGAACAACGAATGATCCTCACTGCTCAATTGAACGTCACCGAACGTCGTAATGGACTTAGACAACCACCACACGTCATTAAAATTCGTGAGTTGACTAAAACAGGCAAGCTGTGTTTCTTGATTTTTTTCTCAGTTTAGTCGATGCTCCTATCAAGACAAAAATCCCTTTATAATGGCTCAGTCTTCATTTTCCTGCAAAATTCGAGTTCTTAACATTCAAACCACGGGTTGGCACAGCCAATGCCCTTGCCAAATGGGGGGGAGAAAAAGCTGCCCCTTTCAGTTCTGGAATTACCATGCTATTTACCCAGGCTACTCAATCCAATCTGGAACTTTCCTCTTCCTCCAGTTTCCTCAAACAAGGTGAATCTGGGCAACATTTTCCAGGCGTGTTTTCCATGGGGCATTCAGGCGGATGAAATCCTAACATAAAATAGGGGCAGTCAATTCTGGCGCACTCAGTTTCGCTCGGTCCTTTCCATCCTGGACGACATTCACAGTGAAGACAGACGTCCTCAGGAATTGGGATGTGGTCACCAGAAGCGTATATGGTACCATTGAACGAGCATGTCACTGAAATAGAAAGTCCTGTAAGTTAATACACCTAAAAACAATTGTACTCTTTTATAACATCCACTGTTAGGAAACTTGCGCGCGCTTTGATTAAGTCTTTTTTTTTTAATGTAACTCAAATAACAATGCTTTTATTGTTTTCGAGCAGGTTTTTAAAAGTGACTAATACCCAGTTATTTAATTAAATTAAACACGTTTCCTGGGCTGAGGGCAGTGAAACAAAAATTTAAGAACGTTGATAACAGTTTGGCTTGACCGCCATGATTGTTGGTATATTAGCTATCTTGTTCAATGGCAAAATAATTCATAATTAATTACTTTTTCACAAAACAAAACAAAAATTATTTTAATAATTTTTTTACAATTAAAATAATAGTTCAGTAGTCGCTGACAAAGACAGTAATGTATTTTTTTCACCTGTGAAAAAAGTAGAAAACTAAAACAATGTACAGAAAACTTAAAATTAAATGAATAAATCAGTGTTGTGGCAACCTGATTGCTGTAGCTAGCCAATTAATTTATCCTCCTTCTTCCACCCCCCCCCTCCCCCCACAACTCAAGAATTAGGCCCGTATCCAGGCCCGTACCCGAATAGTAAACGAACCACCAGAGGACCTAAAAATACAGTAGTTATATGCTTCCACGTAGAAACAGAGTATCTCTCAAATTATGTCTTCGGGGCATTGACGAAATCTGGTTGGTTGTAAGTCGCGTTAACAAATGACGTCAGAATACCGACTTCAACACATTATCAAAGAGAAAGATAATACAATTTTATGAACTTTCGTCCCACCTTTGAATTTCTTTAGTAAGCCTTAATTCTTCAAAGACGATTCGAAAATTCTAGATTCTAGAAGTGAAGTTTTATTTAACGGTCGCTGCCAAATCTGAATTCGTTCAATAGGACGTTAGAATGCTGACAAGTAAATCTAAAACAAGGGTCGACTGGGATTAAAGCTCCATGCGTTAAGTCGAAGTTTTAACAACTATGCGCTCCAATCGAATACGGCGTGGAATACTAATGAATGCAATATAGGATACAAATTAATACAACCTAGGATTGATTGCAACAGAATACGTTAAGCTACCCCATTTTAAAACGAATTTAAGTAAACCTTCACCAAAGGTAGGTGAATAATTCTGTGGGACTATACTTCATGGAGTATATCTAAAAATATAATTGATACACATATTCTTTGGAAGGTATATCGACTCTTTAATTGAAATATTCAAACTGTTCAAACTTTAACCACTTATTCAGGCGCTAGCCAGTGGCGTAGCTACAGGGTGGCAAGGGTGCCAGCCCCCAGCCTAAAATTATTTGGATTTACAAAAGGCTCGTTTGTAGTCTGCTGATTTTATTTTATTTGATATAAACTGTATTTTAAAAATGAATTTCGAGCCTCCCTGTCCGTCCATCGCCCTACCATTAAAAAAATATGGTGGCCCATAATAAACGCCGAACAGAAAAATTATTCTAAGTCCAAACTTTTTTCCTAGTTTTTTTTTTTTCCAAAAAAGGTGAAAATATGGAGCACTTGACTGGGAAAACGAAAAAGTGATCCCTATTTTCACTACAACACAAATAAAAAATAAAAATTAGGAATTTTTCAGCTCGTGCGTTTTTTTTTTTTTTTGGGGGGGGGGACCATCCTGTATATTAATTTGCCACCGGCTCCACCCAACGTAGCGTAAAACAACTGACCACTGGCGCTATAGCGTAAGATGTTTTTTTTTTTGGGCGAAATTTTTCAAACTAACCTGCTGCTGAATCATCGGCCGGCGCAGCAACTGTAAGGAGAAAAAAATATAATTAATTAATTAAATACAACACAAATGTTAAACGAAAGATTTAATTACAAACAAAAACGTCAAGTGCGCCGTAAAAAAGGAGGTTATATGATTGAAGTTTCACTTTACTTGTTAAAATGTACACGGATAAAAATTGATGATTTTTAATTGAAATAATCAAATGTACAATTGAAAAAATTGTGTCTGTTTAAGTGCTGTTGTGCTTTACGTTTTTACATGTTACACGTAAAGCACAACAGCACTTGCAATTTTCAGATGCAATTTTCAGATGCAATTTCTCCACACTTTATTTGTTGCAGTTGGTTTAATGCTATCTCGTGGTTTGGGATGTGTATGTAAATAAGGATAGCACTTTTAAAGGCTCTTGGTCTTTAACTATAGCCTTTTTTTTTTTCATTATTACATGATCGTTTATCATAATAGCACCCTCCTAAGAAAAAAATTCAGCTGTACCAACACAAATAACATTAAACCAAAAAAGTAATTTTAAAATCCAGTGAATCTTACGCCGAAAGGCGGAATAGGAGCTAACTTGCAAACCTATGAAATTTTATTTATTTATTTATTTATTTATTTATTATGTAGTGTGGTTCGTTGGCATACTAAACAAAATCTAGGGAGAAAAAGTCGAAATAAAAATACTGAAAACATGCTATACATATACAACGGTTTATGTTACGTGATGAACATAAATGGTTGTCACGACTCGTACTAATGTTGACATTCTGGTTGAATTTAGCTGACATGATCGCCGGCCGTTAGGCTATTAGAGTCGATTGAGATTCTTATGCGAACGGTTTGTCTGTCTGTCCGTCTGGGTATCTGTGTGTTAGTTAGCGCTATAGCGTTTGAACGAATTATCGGATTTCTGTCAAATTTTGCGCACAGATTCTATGGCACATTTGTAGTTCTGAGTTCGAAAATGGGTCGAATCCGTTTGGGAAATCCTCCACTAGAAATAATCAAAGATTTTTGTTCGCAGCAAACGTACGAGGTTCGTTATTTTTTCTTCAGTCGACTGACATCATCCATCCACGACCAATTACTGGGAACTATGTAGCCTTCGTCAGCGGCTGATGTCACCACCAACCGACCAATGACTGGCAACTTCCTCAAATTATTATTGTACAGATCGCTAACGTAGGCACGCGGCACCACTGATCTTATACGTACGAACTGGATAACAATCTTGTATGGTCATGTCGGCATACTGAATTAGCGTAGATTTGGGCTACTTGTTTGGACAATCATTCATGACTTTAATGCCTAGTACTTTTTTTTTTGGAGGGGGGAGGAGAATATTTAAAACAACTTCTACTGTATGACATTTGCTTTTTTTGTTGTCAGGGGAGGGGGAATCAAATTCATAAAACTATTTTTGGGCAATGACTGTGCTATCTAGATATTTCATCCTTATCAGTCATGCGATGTGGCAACGTCGCAGTCGGATAAAAGAAATGTTCAAAACGCCGGTACTAAACGGTTTGGAGGCCTCCCGTATCATAAAACTGCCAAACGGTGCTGAATATTGTTAATGTTGATTCAGTTCACTAGTGTTCTAATTAACCTTACAGTTTAAAATGAAACCGACAGAAGAATCGTAGTGGGCTCGTCTTTAATTGAGAGGTGTGCGCCGCCATGCCATCCATTGCAGTTGATCAAAAGCTAGAAATGCAAGCGACCACTGGTTTTACGGTTGCATATGCGTCGTGGAACTGCGGCCAAGAAATCATTTGTATGTTTGGATTGTATTCTTAGGAGGGGTAATTATTCACACGTGTTAGACAATTAGTAGCCATATCGAGAGCTGTATACGCTAGAGAAAACAAATCGACTCTCACTATAATTGGTTTAAACGGGTTTATTTTTGAAAGACGTCACGAACGTGACAGCACACCATTTGCTGTTGTTCTTCGATTCTTTTGGTAAGTTGAGTCAATGTAAGTAATTGTAAAGTTTTTATAGTTATTAGTTATTATAAGTTAGTGCGAGTCAATCGGAATCTTTTTTAGTGACGCGCGTTACAAAGCAGAGTATAGGAGCTTCTCATCCTGCACTAGTGTCTGTCTGTCTTAAGTCTGGCCAGCTGTTTAATACGATAACTTTTGAACGCTTTGCCCGATTCATTTAAAACTATTATTGCAAAATTACGGTCGCAGCAACATCACCAAATTTACAAGTCATTTTAAAGTAACGTTGACAAGAACGTGAGCCTTTTTAATAAAGAGAGTTAAGGATTTACAAATCTTAAATTGGACCTCCAGGTGAGTGTAAACTTCCCGACAACAACAATATTGTATGACTCTGGACCTTGTTAATATCCACATTTTGGCTAAAAAATTTAAAATCGGGTCGAGCTATGTACAAGTGAGAACAAAACGTGTCAACAACAACAAGAATGCTGCAGTCACGTTAAAGTTATGTTACGAAGGCACGGTGACTTCTTAATGCATACATTTTAAGCCAACAAATTTAAAATCGTTATATTGGTCCTAACGCTAGGTAAGAGCAAAGGTCCCAACAACAACAACAATAATAACAACAACAACAACAACAACAACAACAACAACAACAATAACAGCAGCAACAACTAACTCACTAAAGGCATTGGTCGTTGTTATTACCTACATTTTAAGCCATGAAAATTGGTTCACTGGTCTGATCTCTCGGTAAGAGCATAAGTCCCAACAAGAACAACAAGAATAATGTTGTTACATTCGAATAACTGTTGTTAATACCTACTCATTAAGCTATACAAATTGAGGATCGGTTCGTTGGTTTGATCTCTAGGTAGGAGCAAAAATGTCCCAACAAGACCGAGAATGTATATACTGCAGTCACATTAAAATAACTTTCAAAAAGCTTTGGGCCTTGTTAATATCTGCATTTTAAGCCATAAAAATAAAAATAAAAATTAGGTTCATTAGTTCAATCTCTAGGTGCCAGCAAATATTGTCCGTACAAAGAACAACAACAAGAATAATGTAGTTCCTTAAAATAATTCTTAGACACATGGGTCTTGTAAAACCTAGGTTTAGAGCAACAAAAATTAAAAATTGGTTAGTTGTTTCGATCTCAACATAATAGCAAAAGTCCCAACAAGAACAATAACAACAGCAACAACAAGAAGTCACATTAAAATAACTTTCAAAAGGACCTGGTTCTTCTTAATACAGTTTAAGGTATAAAAATAAAAAAAATCGGTTCATTAGTTTGAGGTTCATTTGTTAATAAGTGAGAGCGTAATTTCTCAACAAGAATATTGTAGCCATATTAAAATACAGGAAAAAGAACTTGGTCCCTGTTAATGCCTACGCTTTTAACCACAGCATTGGAAAATCCGTTCGTTGGTTTGATCTCAGGTAACAGCAAAATTGTCCCAACAAGACCAACAACAACAATAATGCAGTTTTAAAATAACTTTAAAAGGCCCTGGGCCTCGTTAAAAGCTGCATTTTTGCTATAAATAAAAAAACAAAAAAAAACTGGTTCATTAGTTCGATCTCTAGGTGTGAGCAAAATTGTTTCTACAAGAACAACTAGTCAAATAACTGTGTTACAGAGACCTGGGTCTTGTACCTACACTTTAAGCTACAAAAATTGAAAATAGGTTCGTTGGTTCGAGCTCTAGATAAGAGCAAAAGTCCCAACAAATATAATAGTCTCATTAAAATAACTTTCAAAAGGCCTTGGAATTTCTTAATACCAAAGTTTCAGGTATAAAAATTGAAGTTCTGTTCATTAGGTCGATAGATAGGCGAGAGTAAAAGTCCACCCTCCCCCCATCAACAAAACAATAATTGTAGTCACATTGGAAACAGTAATAGGAATCTAGGCCTTGCTATAAAATTTAATATCGGTTCATTTGTTCGATCCCCGGGTGAGGGCATCAAGTCCTAACAACAACAACACATCTACAACAACAACATATGGCCATCCTGTAGAGGCCAAACTTTTCCATTGTTCGTCGTTAAAATTTGTAATGCAATGAAATAGTTCTGACATAACCCGAAATACCGAACTTTATGGTCAATGTCAATTCTACGCGAAACTACAGGGTTTCAAAGTTTGTCGTTTACATGCAACTTCACGCTGAGACTTGCGTAAGGAGTGGTCCTCGATGTTAGAACACTTTCTGGGCTCAACTATATGACATGACATCCACTCGCTAGTAGACAGTTTCGAGTGACATATCATTGGGGAAAGCGTCACTTCCGAGACAAGACCAACGACCTAGCTAGGTGGACATTATAAATAAAGTAGACGTATACATGACAATACGATAAAGGATTTCTCTGACCACGAAACAATTCCCGGTTGTTCCTGAACTCGCGTTGTTGACTCTCTGGCTCCAAGTCAGCCAGCCAACATCAACGCTATCTTGAATCTCCAGTCTAGCTTATAGCTTCTAGATGGCCGGGTTGCTTTCCATAAATACGTCCAATGCAACGGGAATCGTCAAGGTTGGCATAAGAAGCAATCACCTATTTTAATTTGTTGGCTTTATTTTTCATTTAGCTTTATTAAATTGGAAATTCAGAGTATTCACATGCATATCTCGAGTCTTTCTCCTTTCGAACTATACAAATAAGGCAAAAAGAACGACGCAAATATATGTTGGAGGATATTTTACGCAGTTTAACAAAGATTTCTACTTTAGGGGTCTTCTGTCTGCCACTAGAGCGGCGCAACTGGCCTAATACAACTCCAAACGACCCGCAGCAAATTTGTGAGTGTTCATTCTTAAAATTTCTTCGAAAAGAAGCAAACATTCATGGCCTGCAATAAGATGAAATTATAACACAAAAGGTTTCTTACTCGTCTGAGAGGTGAAATGGTCATTTACCTGGCGATTGATTTCCAACTTTAATAGCGGTGGGATCGGTTGGCAGAAAATTTAGCCATGACAAAACTTAAACTAAAACTAAAAAAAAAAAACAAGAATGCTGATGGACAATAAAGGTGCCCAAAGGTGTACAACTGATGAACGTCGTTTCCAACCCAAAACTGTAAGGGACTGTAGCTAAGATAAACAGGAATAAATATAAGTAACTAAGAAAAACACCATACGATTTATATGCTGCAATCGACACGAGCACGAACGCATGAGCACAAGTGAACAACGCTGAATTTTTATCATTCCCTTAATAATTAGATCGTGTACTGAAATATATTCATTAACGATATTTATTATTCATAGCGATTTGCTGATACTTAAAGAGCTCATCGTCTCCGGTTTTTTGCTACATCACACGGAAAAAAAAAATAATTACAACATCTGCGTAGGTTTTAGTAACGCAGCAAACCGAGTCCCATAGGGAAAGCAACATTCGAAAATGGAAGCCATTCCCTTTAAAAGAATTTCTCCTCCCAACATTTATGTCTTAGTCCACAAAGAAATAGCAGTTGCGTGTGAACGTAGACATGTTTTACTGAATGTAGTCAAACACTGATACACATGAATGCCAATATTCAGTATAATAGGAGCAAACACATTTAACAATGTGAAAAATAGACTACATTAAAGATGATAGCTCCTGTGTTGGCTTTCCAGTGCCACTCGTTTTGCAAGGCTATTTTCGTAGTTAAATAAACTACAAATAATTCACTCGAGTCTAGCCCTATTCAAAACACTAATATTTTATATAAATTTTTATAATTGCGACTGTCTTCCAATGATGTGTAATGTTTGTTCTTGTTGAAAAGTCAGTTTTGCAATATTAGTTTAACGTATGTAATTGTTGCAAACACGTTTGTTTTATCTGTTTTTTTAATTTATTTTTTATTTTTGTAGCGCAAGGTCCTTTTAAACTCACAGGCAACCAGGCCAATAGCTTTTTACAATTAAATATGCTTCTTACCGTTGTGCTGAATGTTGGCTTTCTTGTCTGACACACTTTTATTACATTCAGTCAGACCTAACTAAACGTTTGTAAACACCTTTATTCCGGTGGATATAACAAAATTAAGGAAAGGAGTCCTTAAAATCTAATAGTCGGCAGTCTCTACCCGTTCACAAGGCTAATCAACCTTTAATTACAATTCGGTACTCACCAGTGAAGTCCATAACCACACAACTTGCCAACACGAACAACCAGGTGCACAGACTTCTCATGATTACAGTTGTATAATTATATTCTCTTTACTGCAAACGTGAACTTCGCCTGTCGGCCTCAGAAATCGGAGCTTGGCGTCTCTCCTGCCCGCCAGTCGTCGTTGTATAGCCGGTGCAGCAGGTGCGCCTAACTTTAAAAACATCGCTAATAATTGCGTCACAATTTCAGCTATGACCTACTTTTTTATGCCGACTTGGAGGCCTTGAGGAGCTTCTCTGCAGAGTTCAAGCCCATTATTGGTTTAATAACACGAGGCTTTCGATTGCTGAAGGTGATGATGTGTGCGCAACAATAGCGACTCAAGGGTGCACGTTCAATTTATTTGTTTGTGTGTAAGGTGTTGGGTTATTTCGTAACTTTTGGCGAATACGAAAAAAAAATATACGGCGCTACGGTTCAAGGCCTGGCCGATCCCATCTACTAGGAAGAAGATAAAAAAATGAAAATATAAAAATAAAAATTGGTCCAAACCATTGGAGGACAAGTTTTTGTTTGTTTGTGTTGATAAATGATTCGACGTTGAGATAGTTCTTAATCGGTTCAGGAAACGTCACAAAAAATGAAGGATGGAAAAATAACGATTATTAAAGTGTTCCCGCTTTGATGTCAGTTGAGCACAGGGCCACGGATAACTTAGGAAGCAGTGAATACGCTTGTTGCATAGTCTGGATACGTTCATCATAAGTCTTTAATCAAAAGTTGAGACGCGCGTGCTTATAGAGTTAGTTTTATGTCTTACTGGGCTTTTAGTTTTACTTTAATTTCTAATCCCTGAATAATGATTTTCACCAGTGTTGTGTTCCTAATGCACAACCTTTTTTTTTAATATTTGACAGTCAAAATCCCTAAAAAAAACTTAGTCCAGTACTGATTTACCATCATCAAAAAAGCCCGTAGAATAAATTAATTCATGAGGAAAATATGAACTGAATTGGCCAATGGGTTCAAAAATTAACGTGGACACTGACAAAGACATAATAATAATAATAAACGTAGTTGGCCAATCAGCTTACAGCTTTTAAGGGTCCAAACGGCAGATGTTAAGTGGAAGGTTTGACCACCAACGGGAACAGTTGTTTTCTGCCGCATGAGGGAGGAAACCGCAGTACCCGGAGGAAACCCTCGTGCAACGGGTGGAAAAAAACCGGAGAAAAACCCGTACATATACACTCTCTTCACCAGGATCGAACGCGGGTCTGTAGGAAGCCAGAGGTGTACAGCTGGGACCAAGACGCCTATTAAATCTAACCCCCAGTCCTCGCAGCTACCCGTCCACCGTCCCCGCGGCTAAACAGACATACAGCTTCGCCAATTATTCGACATCTGCAGCCACAAAGAGTTCCATGTTTAAAATATCAATTATACAAAAAAAAAGAAACATACATTTTCTTTTGTAAGACTTTTAATTATGTCACGTTGGTTGCTTGTATTCTCTCAGCTAGTGCTTTTCACTGTTTTATAGAAGTACTAATTTTCCCGTAAAATTAAGGAAATTATTTGGGAGAAATGTATGCATGGTGAGCCGGTCGGGGGAGTTGGGGGAGGGGTTGAGACTTTGTGGCGTGTCGATAACTAGGTCATTAATGCCAACATCAAGTCACAGTGCAGTGGTTTAAATTGCCACTGTGCCACACATTACACACATGTTCAACAAACCCCAAATGTAGATCTTATTGTTGTAGATCTCCCTAAAAAATAAAATAATGAAAAACACGAGACAGGAGGCCAGTCTCATCGCCCTATTGACATGCCAAGTCTCCCAGCCAGGTCGGTGTACGAATTTTACATCGTTGAGAACCTTTTCTTTATATGCACTTCAGAAAAAAAGCATTAGCCCGTTCTTACGTTTGTCTTTCGCTTACAGCCCATTTGCTGACGTCACTGTACTTATTTACGCTGTTTACTTTACTAAAAATTACTTTTTAAGTTTAGTAATATCATAATTATCTAATAAAAATTTACTTTTTAAAAATGTTAGTAATAAATTCATAGTGGGGGGGGGGAGGCTTTAAGAACCATCTGCACCAACTTTAAATAATTTTGTGGCCTGACCCGAGCAGAGTAAATATTGATGCCCTCCCGGACTTCTTTAGTTTTTTTATATCTGTTGTGGGACAGTCTCTCTAGGTTTGTAACGACTGGTTTTTTTTTTTTTTTTTTGGGGGGGGGGGGGGGTAGGGTGTGCTATCTGGATTACAATAAGGGCTTGCTAAACTCTGATAAAAATGTATGGCAGTTTAGCAAACACTGATAAATTTTCACCACAAACGCCCATTTGCACGAATACTAGTTAATAATAATCATCATTCTAGTCAGTCGGAAAGTGAAGTTTAGGATACGGTGGTTTTTGTTTTCTGAGTTTTCATAAAATTTGCTTAAAATTGCTGAGTTAGCTAAGCTTTAAGGCCGGTTACCACCAAATTACTATTGCAGCATCGAGGCATATCAAGTTCGCTCTCGCAAGAAGCAAAGGAATGCACATAGCAAAACTTTTTCAAACGCAACAAACAAGCCACGTGACTCCTGAATTATTGAGTAAAAATTTGGTGCGTCCTCGTACACCTGATGACAAGATATAAAGATTAACGATACCTATGTCACTAGATGGCGCCACGGAAAAATATACAGAAATTTCCCTGGCGCCATCTAGTGACACTAATATCGTTAATCTTTACAGCTTGTTTCCAGGTGCACCAGGGCGTACGAAATTTTTGCTCAACAATTAAGGAGTTACGTGGCTTGTTTCTTGCGTTTTAAAGTTTTGCTATGTGCATTCCTTTGCTTCCTCCGAGAGTGAACTCGATAGGCCTAAATGCTGCAATGCTAATTTGGTGGCAACCGGCCTTTAAGTGACACGCTGTCCCACGTCTTTTTTGGCTGCTTACACCCTCATTTCAGAACGCAATTATAGCCTCCGTATGTTGGTAGCCTCTCTATATTGGAGCGTAGTGTCTGTGGAGTAGTCAGATTAGGGCTGTACCGATGTTTCTGTCTGCATGTAACCGTTCGAGCTGTAAAATTGTTGCACACAATCAACAGGCCAACCCAGAAAAGTACAGCCACGTTAGGGGTATCGTTATGCATGTCATCTCTATAACCGGAATATAACATCATAAACCAGAAAGTGTGCGGTGCTCGGCTCATGCCGTCTGGCAAACGTTATCCACCAAAACCAAAACTGGTATAAGAGAAGCCGCCAAGTTTTCAAATAGGGTCGGCCTATGAAAGTAGTGATATCATTCCACCAGAGAAAGGCCGCCAAGGTTAATCCTATTAGCCAAGTTAATAGTACCTACTAATAGTTCGAAAGTTAAATGGAAACTAGAAGATTGCTATCTGCGGTAGCAATCTTCAAGTTTTCATTTAACGACCAAAGTATTATTCGGTGCGATTAACTTGGCTAATAGGATTAACCTTGGCGGCCTTTCCCTGGTTGAATGATATCACTACTTTCAAAGGCCGACCCTTTTTGAAAACTTGGCGGCTTCTCTTACACCAGTTTTGGCTTTGGGTAAATATCACAACTTTCATAGGCCTGTGAATACAAAGAATCCCACTGTCTAATCTTCTCCTCTATCTTTTTCGTCTGGAGGTATTTTATGTCTATAAATTTTCTCATTCATAATTTTCACATTTGCCATTGCCCAATTAGCCGTTACATCAGCCAGATTGATATGGTTTCGTTTATTGTATGCCCATGTTTCACATGCTTAAGTTTGTTCAGTCCCATTTTTGAACGCACTGGCTAACAAAAGTTGATTTTCGTTCGTTTCGCTCACTCAATCAGCGCATTACCCTTCAGTTACCCCTACCGAGGTTAATTTTAATCACGCAATGAATCTGGAATTGCTCACTCATCCACAATTAATCTCATCTACTTGGCCGATCGTCTACTTGGTGGCATCACACTAACATATGTCTAGCGTAACCATCAAACTCGGAACATTACTAAAACATACTTGTTTGAAAAAATGTACTTTTTTCCTACTTGACTGGACCGTGTGCTCACGATCTGCATTGTGTTTCAAATTTTCCTCGCAATGATAGATTCTCAGTCTCTTTTCCGTTGCAACTTCCGTAGTTTAGTCACCATGGTGTATTCACGTACCTTAGCAATCACATACTATAAAACTCACCGATCACAAAATATTTCACTTTTGAAATATCACATAATATAAAACTCCCTGAACGGTATCCAACCAGCAACCAAGGTTAGTTTATTTTACCATGTCGTTGAAGCTAACAGTGCAATAATTGCAAGAATAGTTATTGTGTTAAAACTCGAGTGAATTGTTTTGGTACGGAAGTGGTGAAACGGTGCGCGTATAACATTTAAGCATGGTATAATCAACTGTTAGATAACAATACAAACAATGGTTACAACAATAATTTTGCATTTATGCGCCACTTCAGGGCCACGTGCTTCTAGCTGCAACCCCATTTTACAAAAAGGCACTCCCCCGTAAATGTGCCAACAGTTAGATACGCGAACGTTTCCTAACGAGCTGTAGACGTTGTTTTTATACCCTATGAGAATTAACATGGGAGACCTGACCTTAGCTAGTAGTAGCTAGCCAGTAACACAAATCAACGTTATTGAGGGCACATTTTCTCCACAAAGGACACCTTCCCAAAATTAAATGTTGTGGTATTCTTCGTTACTGGACCCAAGACACCAGATTCCAACGATTTCCAAAGATTTCTACCGCATGGGAAATTTACACCTGTATGCTGAAATCAAGCCCGTTACAATTAACAGACACAAGTCTGCTAGTGAGCCGCCATTTGACAACAATTACACTCTAACAATTACGCTCTAACAATTAATCTCCAACAACAATAAATCATCTACTAGGTGGCGACACACTAGCGTGTGTCTAGATATGTAGGCTGCAGTTTGTTCGATAAATGAACAAACGCCCGTCGTAGACCGATGACTGCAGTAAATATCAGTGTGCGGCGATCTAGACCAAACCAGGGAGCTCGGATGATACGTAGCTTTGATAGGGTGGCCCCACTCGGTGAACGTGTCTGAGCTATAGCAAAAGCTATATCTCGTGGTAAGGTATACACGAGCGAGATTCAGTTAGTGACGTTTTTGCTCCCAAACCAATCCTCGAGTAGACGACGCTTGGTTTTTCGAAACCAACAAAAGGTTTGTTTTAACTAGCCAGTAGTTTTTAACGAAATTAATGAATAATTATGAAATATCTGATCGCCCAATCGTTGCTGAACGTTAAATTACACATTATTAAAACAAAACGAAAAATTCTTACCAAATCACCCGTCCGAGAGTAGCTGATGTAGTTGCGTTGAAACCAAAACAATGGCATGTCTTTACGATGGTCGCTTGTGACAGTGCTCTCCTTCTGATAACAAACGTAGCGATTTTCAGTCGCATTGTCGATTGTGCTGATCGGTTTCAAAGGGTTTAACGAGCGTTAACCACTCCTGGTTATCTGCCGAAGCCCTATCAGCACTATTGTGCTGGTAGGTTATTGCACTTTAAAACAATTTAAGCAATTGAAGCGGTCCGGCTTACGTTTGATGATGCGTACTCGTCCGTTTGTTAGTCCAATTTTGTGTTGATTCATCGGAAAAAGCAAAAGCCAATGAGATGCAAGAATCTGTAAAATGGCGCGAAAAATGGGAGCAGAAACGTCAGACGCGTTTGAAGTTTGCAAAGCAGCTACCAAAATCTCGCACGGTTTCTCGCGGTACAGCGTATAAGTAAGTGGGTCCACCCTATCAAAGCTACATGTAATCCAAGCTCCCTGGACCAAACATTCTCGTGAAATGTTTTCGTCTATAGCTGCCCAAACAGTAGTCTTTACTGCAATTCTCTGACGCTACGACTGATGTGTATTTATTTATCTTTTACTGCAATTTCAATTCTCGTCATTTGTTTTACCTTTTAAAATCTTGCAGTAAAAATGTTATATCTTTTCCAGGATAAAAAAGTTTCCAAACATTCTTAATGTTACACTTTTTTTTATAAATAATTTTAACTAGGAATGCTATGGTTCAAAACTAATAAGACCGAGAACTTGACAGTTTTAGTTTACAGGTCCTGCTTTGAAAGCGGTTTTATTAGGTTATGCCAGAGAAGTTGCGATTTCCGTCTGCAATGATGTATCAAATTTAATAAAAGTAATACGTAATTTAATTTAATAGTAATTTCAATAGTAATAGTAATTTTAAAAAAAGTAACACGTGCGTGTTGTTTGCACGGCAGCAACGGGCAGGTGCACCCTCCCATCCTCCTCACCATTGTTTGACTGGAAACTACTCGTATAAAGATACATTCGGCGAAACGCTTCCCTATTTCAAAGCAACAACATGTTGAATTTAACTTTTGTTCCGTAAGTGCTTGGCTCCATGGCAAGAACGTTCGGACATATCACAAGCGTTTTGTTGACGTTGTTGGGTGAAAAAAAAGGTCACAGTAACAGTTCAAAATCAAAATTCGTCAGAAAATCGGGCATGGCTCGAGCCCTATAGTAATAAAAAAATTTATTGGAAACACTACACAGCGACCTTTCAAATGAGTCTTCTTACATCCATTTTTATTTAATAGTAATGCGAACAAGTATGGTACTAGGCACTCGGCCGTGAGTCAGTCCCTATCAATAATAAAATTAATTTTATTCAGTTATTGGAAAAACTGGACAGTTACCTTTCATATCAGCCTTCTTTTGCGAATAAGTATGTCGTGGCCCGATCGCCATCTATAATAAAAAATGTGTTTACTCCTGTTGGAAAAACTACAAACCTATTTTCTATTTTCTGATAGTAGAAAATCGGTCTTTGATTGGTCCCTATTTATAAAACAATTTTATTGATCTCATTGAAAAATTACATAGCCACCTTCCAGATGAGCCTTCTAACATCCGTTCCTGTTTTTTTTTTTCAGTCTGTCACGACCCAGCATACCTACTGAAATGTTTATAGCAACCATAGATTAGAAATTTGATCAAGTTATGCTGAAAGACAATTTTTCACTCTTTCGTTTAACAGTATTAACGTTTTAATAAATAATTCGGAAAAGTTGCAAACGCCACAGCTGTCATTTTAGTTTTACAAAACTGAAGGCTGGTTGCCAACAAACGAAAATGTGCAGCATTTAGCGATAGCTAGCGCTCTCTAGTTCTCTCTAGTGCTTGCCCGCAAGCAAAGGAATGTACAACGAAATATCTTTTAACACAATAAACAAGCCACGTGGCTCTTTAATTAGTGAGTGACAAATTTGGTACGTCCTCGTGCACCTGGCAGCAAGCTGTAAAGATTAACGATATTACTGCAACTAGATGGCTCCATGGTAAAATATACAGAAAATAACGTGGCGTAATCTAGTGACAGTAATATCGTTAACGTTTACTGCTTGCTCCCAGGTGGGCGAGGACGTACCAAATTTTTACTCAACAATTAAGGAGCACGTGGCTTGTTTGCTGTGTTGAAAGATATTTCTTTGTGCATTCCTTTGCTTGCTGCGATCAAGCCCTACAGAGAACTCGATGGCACTAAGTGCTGCACACCTGCATTTGGTGGCATCCCGCCTTTAATCATTTCGAGGGTAAAACATCGAAGTCGAGAGTGTCAAACAAAGAATTCAGATGATCAGCACACCAGCTTTATTGGGAAAAGGTTGCTTGCAGCCTTTCCTCAAAAATACCTACAGCACTTCTCAGGCACATCGGTCTACACGTCCTGAAATATTCCTTAAGTGGCATCAATCTTTAATATTATCTTTGAAATAGCCCTAACTCTTCGGCCTTCCGTCTGGCCTTCAGACTAGCTTGCTTCTCGGAACGGATTGAGAAAAAAAAACTCTCTTATGTATCGTTGATGTCACGACTACAAGGCACGTACGCAGCCTTGTTGATTTAACCTTAATTATGTATTTATTTATTATGGTCATGGCGTAGAACGCAACTTTCGTCACACCTTGTCTTTTTGTAGTTTGCTGGAACAAAAGAAAACTAGTAATGCATGGCGTTTGTAAGTAACCGGATTAAGGGCGCGTTTACGAAACGACTCGCGTTTGCATTCTCGCAGCTTGAAGCTAGTAATCATCTGAAATTCCAACATGGCGGCAGTTTTAGCTCTCCCGGCTCGCAACGTAAACAATCTATATGCGAGTTCAGAAGCGACTAGAAAAATTGTTTCGTCAGGAAGAATTCATTATCTTATCTTAACGATATCTGATTGTGTAGCGTTGTTACCATACACTGTTAAAAATTTCCGTATTTTCACCGTACAACGTCCGTAAATATTTACGGAACATGCCTGTAAATATATTTTACGGAATAAAGTACCGTAATTAGACTGATAATTACTGTTTAGCCTGACTTCAACTCATCTTTACTTAATTAATGCTCCGTAAATTTAACCGTTGCTCAAGATAACGGGACGTCCGTTAAATTACGTCCATTTTCCTGTTAGCAGTGTTACTATTGACTGTCACCGTAAAAAAAACGGAAATATTTTTTACAGTGTAGCAACGATATCTTTGCCATAGCGATTAAATTCTAGCTGCGAGAATGCAAAGGCGAGTTGTTACGTAAACGCGCCCTAAAATGTATGAGCGGTTTAAAACCTAAAGTGAGCTGTACTAATAACCTACAATGTTATAAACCGCGACGCGAATTAAACGCAGATTGCGCTTTGATTTAATTAATTTGGATTATCAATACCATACAAAACCATAAGGATAAAAGGAAACATCAAATTTTCGCCGTAGAAAGTAGTGATATCAGAGCTAAAATGGCTGCCACCAAATTTGTGGTCCGAACCATGATCACTCAGGTTTAACTGACAATCACCGAGGTGTCAGTTAAGATTGAATGATCAGGGTTGGGAAGGAACACTTGGTGGCAGCCATTTTGGATCTGACATCACTATTTCCATGACGAAAACTTGATGGGTACATTTACCCTTGTTTTTTTTGCATGATATCACCCCTTTCGGTTGTTTTATGGGTTTGCTTTAGTAAAAATATTGATTATGAGCTCCTTATCAAAATATAATTGTAAATAGTTTCTTGAACAGCCTGAAGAAAATCTTAACTTTGGTGTAAATTATGGTCGCTGATCAATTATATTTAAATTAAAGTGACGGTTGATTGTAAAACAGAAACAAAGTGAGCACGACAAGCTAGTTTCGTTTAGTTTATTTATTTTCAATGCATTTTTTTCTTGTGTTTACTTTTAGGGAGCACGAACCTAGAAACAAGTAAGCACGATAAGTTACTTTAGTTGACGCCTATTTTTATTTATTTATTCTGATTTTCTTAGTCGAGGAGCGGTAACCCTTCACGAATTTTCCTCCCCGTAAACAGTTTAGTAGACGGCGAGATGTCTTCATGTGTTGGTCGTGATATTACTCATTTATATGGCGGAAACTTGTTGGTCCCTTTACCCTTATGGGGTTTTTGTATGACATCATCCTTTTTGGTTGTTTCTGTGTTTCGCTCCTTTCGGTTGTTTCTATTTTTTGCCCTTTTCGCTTGTTTAAGGCCGCCCGCGCACTGAGCGACTTGGCCGCGTGGCCAGGTTGCTGCAGCCAATGAAAATGATTAGTGCCTGGTTTTACATAAACGGTAAACATTCTCAGTGGCTGCAGCGACCTGGGCGCGCGGCCAAGTCGCTCAGTGCGCGGGTGGCTTAAGGGTTTGCTTTTGTGAATATATTGGTTGTGAGATCTTTAATGAAACTGTAGTTGAAATGGTGTCTTGAATAGCCTAAAGAAAATCTACTGGTTGCTGATTAATTTTATTTCCAATAAAGTGCTAGTTGGAACTATAACTAATTAAATGAATAAATACTAGCTGACCCCGGCGTCACATAGGCGGTTCTAGCAAACAGCCGCATTCTCACGCCCTCCACTGAAACTTGCTCCCCCTCCCCACCCTCTCCCCGCGATGGAATGCAAAGGCTGCTCGCCTGCTCGCTTCTGGCCGGACGTCATGATCCCTCACCATCATCATTAATTTTGTTCCTATGCGAAATATATATAGACAATTATATAATCAAAATTATAATTATAATTAAAAGTGTTGATTTTCCTTTAGGGATCATGAACCCAAAGTGGATTATCTACCCAGCGACGATTAGAGGAACAGTTTCGATAAAGTAATTAAAACGGAAAACCGCACAGATTAAAATTACAGTATAAAAATGGGGTTCAGCAATGTTGCTAACCATTTTGGCCAGTGAGGCTGAATTGTTGATTAATTAATGTTTTATTGAGCCAATTGGACTACAAACCATTCGCTCAAAATCTAAACTTACCCTCTAACTTAACCTAATTTAAAGCTAATTGTTACTCGAACATTAACAATGGAGGAAAATTGTTTTGATCCTTGATGGCGTGTTCCCAACGTTCACGAAAATAGCATTAGAAAATAATGATTGCAATCTTTGGTATTACAATCTCCTAACGTCAAACCGTAAAAGGCACCAATCTTAGTCAAACGTAAACTGAAGATCAAATTTCAAGCTTATCAGTCGCATAAATTATTTTAACTCAATGAAATTAGCTAGTTGTAATAGTAATAAGCAGTAATCTGAAACAAAACCCACAAGGGTGAAAGAACCCAAAGTTTCAGCCAATCAGTAGTGACATCTGAAAAAAAAATGGCTGCCACCAAGTTGCAACATGGTGTATCAACCCTACTCGAGATGTGTTCCTCTTCGCTAGTAGTGATCAGCCCCACAAACAAACAACCGCCAAGCTAATCCCACCGACTACCACATCAAAGAATGTATGAAAAACCTAACCATTGCTTCAATCCGTAGCAATGGTCAAGTTTTACGTTTAACGTCTGAAGTAATAGTTGGATTAGCTAAGCGGTTATTTGTTGGCGCATGTGGTATCACCTCTTGCCAAAGGCTCATTTTTCGAGTAGGGTTGGTACACCATGAAGCAACTTGGTGGCAGCCTTTTTGTACTGATATCACTACCTTGATTGGCTGAAATTTGGAGGGTTCTTTCAACCGTGTGGGTTTTGTTTGAGATATCACTTATTTTGGTGGCATCTTATTTTTTCCCGTGCACAGTTAGCAGTTCAATCGGGTTTCTTTGTTGGTTGGGGGGTGATATCACTTCTTTCTTTGGGGACCATTTTTCGGTCAGCACATGGGTTAGGCTTGGTCCATCATGCATAAAACCTGGTGGCAGCCATTTTTATTCTAATGTCACTACAACTATCACTGGCTGAAACTTGACGGGTTCTTTCACTTTTGTGGGTATTGTTTTCATACTTAAATCCTTTATGCACAGCTCTGAAACAGGACCATCTGTTGTCTACTCGGTAAACCCCTTCAATTTGTACAATTCCAAATCTTTCTGTTGTATTAATATTTAGCATTGAATACCGAAAAACGCCGGTTTAATGTCTGGGGTAAGAGAAGCAGTAGCTATCCTTCGCTCAAATACTAATTGCAAACAAAAACGTCAAGTGTGCCATAAAAAAAAAGGGTTATATGATTGAAGTTTCACTTTACCTGTTAAAATGTATACATACGGCTGATTCGCAGATAATGTCAAATTTCTTGTCCCGATCGTCTCACCAAAACAATTTCTTGTTTTCTGAATAATTTTTGGTCCTCAAATGATGAGCGACACTTATAGAACATATACGAACGATATTCATAGCTAAAGTAAACTCAGATAAGTTGTCAGTTATGCTTTAATGACGAAAATATCATTACCATCACGCGTCCCACACCTATGAATGAGACTTGACTTGCATACAACATTCGACATGCAAATTTGTCTCAAAAAATTACAAGTCCTTGCATTCCATTTTCAAAAAGTGTTGAATATTTAAAATCTGCTGCTATTATGCCAATTATATTCCTGAATTTTTATAATTTTCCATTTTTATGCCTGTCCCAAACTTCTACCATCATTGCCGTAACGCTCATTGTTAATTGTCCCAGTCGCTACTAGATGTCAGACTTATTCCATATGGTACTGCTACAAGCATTATTGGCCATAGAGCTGACGCTTCATACAACAATTCGGCAGCACGAACTCATTGTTTTCTGTAGAGAAAGTAACAAAAGGCTAGGCTAGAATCAGGAGGGTATAAATAAGAACCATCATTACCATACCTTGCACGAAATATAGTTTGTTCCACATTACGTTTTCAGAAAATTGACTGGATGACGACTCGTTTCCTAGCACTAAGAGTGGAAAAACATTTGGATATCACACTTGGAGACTCAACAAACTTACTGTTAGAGTTTACGAATGGGATGTTTACGGATTTTGCACTCGTAGTGGAAGAAAACGTGGCGTCATACAGTCAGTTTTCTGAAAACATAATGTGGAACAAAGTATAGTTACGTAAGCTTGTAAACCCAGAAAATTACCTTAGGTACTTGTATTGAACAACGTAGCGGAAACTAACGTTAAGCTTAACATCTACTTGGTGATTTAAATGGATAGTTGCGGAATCTGTCAGATCGTCATTACCATCACGCATCATTACCATCATTTCAGCAACAAATATCGTTATGATAATGATTTAACGTAATGGTAATGACACAGATATTGGGAGGGGAGCGGGAGAGGTCACTGAAGGAAGGTTTTTTTTAACTAAAAAACTTGACTGTAAAGCTTGTAGGATATTTCCAGTTAGTTACGACTCAGAAACAGTTTCATTATATTAGGGCGAACAATAATAAAATTACTTAATGTCTTCTCAACATCAGAATAGTCAATAAAGGAAACTTTTTTTATTTAAAATTTGGAAAATTACAATATTGAAGCCAAAAAATAAACTGTTTAACGGTTCTTATTCAGTCAATTGAAGTATCTCCTTGATTTACATTTGCATGGTGGTTGGTTACACAAATATATCAAAACGTCAACCCATGCTAGTCAAAGAACTATTGAAAGCAGCATAAAACAGAGCGTGATGGTAATGACGTTTTTTCACATTCAACACCATTTTAAGGCCCATAACTTTTTATTGGTGAAATTTGTTTCCTTGCAAGTCATGAATTCATGCAAAATAGCCATACTACATGCAGAAAATACAAAAATTAAACAGTTTTGTGATAATAAAAACTTCAGTTTTTCAAAAGTGAAAATTTGACATGATCTGAGAATCAGCCATACGAATAAATTTTTCTGATTTTTAATTGAAATAACCAAATGTATAATTCATAAAATTGCATATTTTTAAGTGTTGTCTTGGTTTACTCATTAAATTATTGTTAAAACAGAACTGTACTTAAAATATATGCAATTTTTTGAAGTGTAGATTTAATTATCTCAATTAAAATTCATACATTTGTATCCATGTACATTTTAACAAGTAAAGTGAAACTTCAATCATGTAACCTTTTTTTACGACACACTTTACGTTTTTGTTTGTCATTGTTTTTTTTTTTTACGGCATGCAGTAATGTGGAATAAAAACTGGAAAAACTGGAATTAATGTCACTTCAAATTTACATCAAAACCAATTCAGTCTATATCTTGCGGCTGAAATTAATTTTTTAACTGCTTATGCATATAATGCATAAAGCAGTTATTGAAATACAGTCGGGGAGAAATAGGGGCTTGCGTCGTGAGCTATTGTTAAATGACGTCACGTCCCACTCCAGTCGTTCATTTGAACGGATCATGCCTATCACCTTTAGCGTCTGGCCAGAAGTGACTGAAATATTAGTCGATTTTTCATGATTTCGATTAGTAGACGTGCCAGCAAGTTGTAGACGTTGTTATTCAAATGTGTATGGTTAAATCGTTTGCATATGAAGGGTTGTACGTCCTTGACTAAAAATTTTTGCCAATTATGTTTCTGTATGAAAAAAAGTTGAACCGGAACTGGCCAAGCTAATTTCAAGTTTTGACAAAGTGCACGGAAAACGGAATTCTATCTGTTGTTGGGCTATTGACGAACCACTGAAAAAAAAATGGCGGCTACTTTACGGTTTGCCGGGAAGGCTGTTTTATGATTCTACGCGTATTGGCAATTCGGATAATTATGTTATGTGGCTCCTGCTAATCAGGTAATTATTGTATAAGCGATTATTTAGCGTAACAGTTTGTTGTAGATGAACTCGACAAACGTGTGAGGCAATGGGATAGTGCATACTTGGTGCGTAGCTAACGGAATAAAGGCAGAATTATAAATTCATGCCACGATCACTTTCGATAGTAAAATAAACAATAGAAGGAACAAGTTTACTTTACGCTGCTTATGGGAAGAATGAGGGCTCCTCACCTCACCTGAGGGATCTCTCTTTGGGCTAGAATGACGTAATATGATCAACTGAACAATATTTTCTCATAAAATTTTTTGGGCAAAGGCTTCGTTTAGCCGTCAGAATTTAATGAACTCTTTGTGCTGACGGACGAGAGACCGTTTTCTTCCCATGTTGCCAGCTGATATTTTTTTCCCGTAAACAATTCAAATAGGTGGGTTGTTATTGTCAATTTCGTGTGGTTTTGTTGTTATTGACGGTTAGGTTAGGTTAGGAACCGGTTTCGGCCTTTCACTTGAGGTAATGAACCGGTTGGGTTTTTGCGTTTCACTTGCCGGACTTTCGCCCAGTTTAATGCTTTCCGGCGCGGCGCGGTGCTAACTTTGGACCTTCACCACGGCCAAACGGTGCGTTTGCCCCAAAAATGGAAGAGGAAAACATTACTCAGCAGGTAATTTTTAGTCCATTGAAAAAAATCGGACGAGACCCCGTTTTCTTCTCATGTTCCCATTACGCACATGGCCCGAAATTCGAAAAAAGGGGGGAAAAAACCTACCTTTAATTTTCACGGAAGACACTACAAATTGATCCCAAATTGCGGAAACTAGTTAAATCATCATTAACATAACCTAACCAATTTACTGCCCAGTATGAAATGCCAAACCCCAACCAGTTAACTACCTCAGTATGAAATGCGAAACCCCAAACTTACCTAACCTAACCTAACTGACAATAACAACCAAACCACACAAAACCACGAGAAACTGACAATAACAACCTGCCTATCGGAACTGTTTACGAAAAAAAAATATAAGGTGCCCTGCCGGCCCTGCGAGCGAACGCAAACACCGTATAGATATACGGATTGTGGCGCTACAAATCTACTGTTTTAAGTCTTTTAACACATTTCCGCGCTCTAAAACCAACTGTCTCTGTCTTTAGGAAAGTGTTGGAGCCATTTGGAACCAATATCGTAAGGATATCGAGTAAAATAATAATGTTGCGATTTTTTGCATAAGCAGTTTATCTATTTCTTTGTGAAATTCTTGTTTCCATTTGCAAAGGTGTGAACGTGTGCACATGCACTGATTGTTACTGCTCATTTTGAAACAATTCAGCTCAATTCTGAAAGGCTGCATCAGCTCTGCGAATTATGACCATACTTTTTCCTTTTTCATTGTTGTAAAATCGGCAGCTAAATACCGTATCAGCCCAATTGCAACAATGCTTTCTATGCTGCTAACGCATTCTTCAAAAGCAGGCAGGATAAGTCGGCCCACTTATCCGGCCCACTTATCCTGCCCACTTTTAAATGTTTAGTACCCGGTTCAAACAAGTGTTTTAAAATAAAAACTTTTTGACACAGTTCATGAGAAGTCACTTGTATAAATCTACTACTTACTTGAGGCTTGACTTCGTTAGCCTCTTCGTTGCACAGGCTTAGGGCGCTTTTAAGCAACGACTCGCCTTTGCAATGTCGCAGCTTGAATGTAATCGCGATGGCAATGGTGTCGTTGCCATGGTAACAACGCTTCCTGGACTACCTAAATCCGACATCGTTTTAGCACATGCTTGCAGTCTTATAATTCGTGCCGGTAAGATAAAGAATTCCTCCTGACTAAACAATTTTCCCAGTCTCTTCTAAACTTAATTGACTCGTTTCGTTGCGAGCTGGCAGAGCAAAAACCGCCTCCATGTTGGAACTTCAGATTATCTCTAGCTTCAAGCTACGTCAATGCAAAGGTGAGACGCTGCATAAATGCGACCTTACCTGGCTAAGCCATACACTGACCTCGTCAGTGAAAAGATACAAATTCCCAGATCTATCCGGCAAAACTTATCTGCTATTGTGATAAAAGCAGTTTGGAATCTACGACAATGAACAAACAGACAACAATGAACATGCATGCTATGCCAACATGCATCTCTTGTGAAGACACATTGTTATAAAACTGCCGTGAAATGGCCTTAGGGCTTCGGGCAGATGACCAGGAATGGTTAACGCTCGTTAAACCCTTTGTGAATTGGAGATTTGGAACTGATCTGAAAGTTATATATGTTGAACGAAAAGTATAGTCATGAGGAACTTATAGCCGTACTATTGCCGCAATGGCCCGCTGATAAGTGGTTTTTGGCTACTTTTTCTTTTACAGATTCCTCGGACTGAAAAAACTATCCTCGGCCTCACACAATCTCTCAGGCCTGGGAATCTGTCAAAGAAAAAGTGGGCCAAAAACCACTTATCAGCGGACAATTGTTGCAAAAGTACGGCTATAACTGTTTCATAAATACGCCATTCAATTGTTTCTAGCTGACGTTTGGCCTCAAAATTAACAAAGTAGCTTAAAAGGGTACAGGGTTTAACAAGTGTTTAACCGCTTTCAGTCATCTGCCCGAAAAATCTTAGTTTGGTTTAAAACTATAATGTGTTTAGCTGAAAGACGAATTCTTTCAATTTAATTCAACTTATTGCTAAGAAGCCATGGCCCATAGCCTTACGCTCCTACACAAATATAATACACAAACTATATACTCTACGTCTTTCTCACCATCCACTTGTCCTGCACTCTGGGTCGCACTGGACACTCATCAACAATCAACTGTTTAGCAAAGACACAACCCGTGCACGAAGAATGGACCTGGCATTTGCTGATTGGCATTGTTCCGTAATTACAATGGTTAAACCAATGTAAAAACAATAAAAATTATCGTTCAAGGTCCCGTAACTCCGGAATGCCTCGACCTATTGAAATACTGGTCTTTTAAGGATGAAGGATAATGAGATTTCTGGCATAGATCATGTTTCAGATTTTAGCCAGGTGCAGTAGTTTTCTTTTGAAACGGTGGCACACAAGAAGAAGAACAACAACAACAACAACTGAACAGTTTTCATATGTATATGTGGCTTCATACATTAATTAATTTACTGTTATCATGAGTCCTGGAGGCACGGCGTGCGCCCACATCTGGAACCATAGCGCTAGGAGGTAAGAGGGACAATTTTGCTAGGTGATTCCAAGCGCAAATTCCTAGGATCTTTTATATGCCACAGTCGTCATGATCCACGGGCGGCTCGAATCCGAAACCTCAGGCACTTGAGATGGTCATGTAACCATCAGGCCACCTTATAGTTAATGATCAAAACTTTGTAGCAGATGTTTCAAAATCCTCCAGTAAACCATTCTTCAAGTATATTAAGTCATTTCAAACAAATCAACCAATTGTAAGTCCCATCTTGAATGAACATCAAGCATTAACTGACGACCCTTTGATAATGGCCAATATTTTCGCTAAAACGTTTCAAAAATTTTTTTTTACCTTACCACCGATCGAGCCATATCAGATTTGTATACCGCCATTGGTTTTCACGGAAAAGCTCATTAAACTTGTTATTTTAAAACTTAATAGGTTTTCTGCAACAGGCCCTGACGGGATACCAGCAGAATTTTTAGTAATTATGTCGATGAAATTACTCCTATGTTAACAGAAACATTTAATCTTTTTCTTGAAAAGGGATACCTACCTAATACATGGAAGCAAGCCACTATTACACCGATCTTTAAGAAGGGTGACCATTCTGACCCAGGTAATTACAGGCCAATTAGCATTAGCTCACATTTTTGTAAACTTTTTGAAACAATTCTAAACTTTTTAAGTTGTCAAAATTAAATTGAAAATAATCAACATGGTTTTAAAGCTGGCCGATCAACGGTCACGAATCTCCTCACCTTCTATGGAAGCTTTTTTAACATAATATTGATCATAATATTTCTGTCGATGCTATCTTCTTTGCTTGCATCAAAGCTTTCGACCAAGCGCCTCATCAACTACTCTTGCATAAATTAAAAATAAATGGCATTGTTGGACCGATCCTAACGTGGATTGCCAACTGACTTACAAATCGAACACAAACTGTTGTTATAAAAGGTCATTCTTCTGTACCTACACCTGTACTCAGTGGCACAGCTCAGGGTTCTGTTTTAGGGCCATTACTTTTTTGGTTTATTTTAATGACTTTGGCAAGGGAATTAACCCCGAAATTCTTTTGAATAAATTTGCTGACGATACTAAATTACGGCAGGTATTAACTGACCAAGCTAGTAGTGGGATTCTACAGGAATCACTAAACCATCTTTATTCTTAGTGTTCTACATGAAAATTAACTATGCACCCAGAAAAAAACCTTTGTTATGCACTTTGGATATTCAAACCCAAAATACTCCTCTCAGTGGGGCTCTACCAAAATTGGTGAATCAATTCAAACTAAAGATCTGGGTGTCATCACTGATTCGCAACTACGATTTGATGCTCATATACATGAAACCATAAGAAAAGCAAACTTTGCAACCATTCAGCTTAACCGCACCATTACTTCCCGGTCCCCTGACGTTTATTTAAAACTCTATTTGGCACTAATTCGGCCAATTTTGGAGTATGGTGTAGACCTATGGCAGCCATTTCTCAAAAAGCACTTGCACGCACTTGAAAATATACAAAGACGTATTACAAAAAAAGTCCAAGGCATATCTAATTTCACTTACTTAGAAAGATTAAAAATTCTCCAGATACCATCTCTAAAATGGCGATATCTATGCGGTACACTCATCACTACTTTTAAAAACCTTAGATTTTAATTCGGTGGTCCAGTTCTACAATCCATGATGAAACTTAGTACAAATACAAACACGCGTGGTCACTCCTTTAAACTACAACGTTCATTAAAAGTACACACCTGGGCAATACACACTTTCTTCAATCGAATAATAACTTTCTGGAACAATCTACCTCCCGATACAGTTAATGCTACTTCCATAAACGCTTTTAAAAATAAGTTGGATGCCTATACTAAAACTGCTGACGATGTAATGTTCCAATTCGACTGATTTTGCAGGTTTTGAATGCTTTTTGCAGGACTTGGTCTTGCACATTCGAATTTATACTTAAATGTAGTGTGTTTGTGGCATAAAAAAAATGGGGAAATTTCCTTCAAGACATATTATTGTGTACATTTATATGTCGGTGTAAGTTATCTCTGTAAATAGGATTTATACGGTGTACATTTATATGTAGGCTAGGTTTATTTTTGTAAATCGTATCTATACTTTTGTGTGAACTGTTGTTTACACTTGATGAAATCCGAAGCCTTTTTATGACATCTTTCCGATGAATTGCATCAGTGACTTAGTGAATTATTTATATTCCTGTTGAGCTTTTGTTGATGTTTTTGCTCTTCTTTTGGCTTGTTATAGTTACTGTATTTTTTACTAATGCTGTTATATATATATATATATATTCTGTACTCCTGTTAACCTTTTTCCATATAATGCCCTTCTGGGCGCTTTGGAATATCAATAAAGTTAAAGTTAAAGTTTATCCCATTATCATCATGAGTTCGGGAATTGTACTTGAATCTTTGGACTGGGCTGCCAGTGTGTAAGATTATATGCTAACTTGACTTTATCAGATGCACTTGCCATAGGAATTAAGGTCAGCTCAATAAAGTGACCCACGGAATGTCTAAACTCAAAACTCCAACCTCTGTATATTAGAGAGATTTTTCGGCTGGATGGTGTGGGTTAAAACGAAAGGCGAAACAAAACTCAAATTAATGCCGGTACACCGAACAAATAATTGACACTATCCGGTTTGCATTCCATACTGATACAATTAGTGTGGAATCCAAACCGTGTAAACAAACTGACAAACACAGGACTGTGGCAGAAAACGGTTTCCCTTACGATCAGCAATGTGCGGCTGCTACAAGATGGAGAAAAAATTATGCCCCAAATGCATCACGTTCTTTGTGAGGAGTTTCCGCGGATTCCGAGCAAAGTGAGCAAGCACAACTCAGTTGTCCGCGTCCTCCACTTGGTAGGGTTAAAGAAAGAACATGAAATTAAAGAGTGGGAAATATTAAAGCTACAGATAATTTCTTGTCAGTACGTATGCATATTGGCCAGCTTTTTGTGAGGAGGGGAACAGAATTTCAGTTAAGTGACATCAAACATTGTACAAATGGACATACGGTATTGTACGAATTGCGTTACGCTGCAATACTTTTTCCTGTCTAGCGTAATCAACGTCATTACTGATGATTGTGCGCTGTTTGAGTCAGCAACACCTCCGCTATTTTGTCTTGCAACTGTCAAGTTTAACAATCAAATGTTATTTGAAAGACACGGAAGTAAACAAATTCCGTTGCAAATGAGGAACTGCAGCAAAAAGCCAGCACGCAGTCATATACAGATGGAAATGATGACAAGTGAATTTTTTTTTTGTCCAAAAGGCCGCACATAGGCTTTTCAGGAATTTGTTTACTTGTATTCCGTTCTGCAACTTCCTTTCTCTTTATCAAAAGTTTTGGCCGAATATCGTGGAAGTAATAAGAAAAGGATTAGACCAGCATTTATTGCCGTTGGCACCCAAACGTTTCCTCTGTCATGTTAGACTTACGAATCATTACCTCCTCGTATGGTAGCCTAACCTATAGCCGAATCGTTTTTTTAATATTAAAAATACCATCTCACTTTATAATATCAGTTACTACCCAATGCAGGGCCGTAGCCATCCCCTTCTTCCCCTCCCTTCCTCTGCCCTGACCCTTCGTTACCGTCCACGACTGCGAAGGTTAATTTCTGGCAGAATTCGCCTCTAGTTGGGTCATTCTTGATCTACCTAGCGTATGGAGCGATATGGGACACATCACCGCAAAAATTCAGTAAAATAAAAGCCATTAAGTTCACATGAGTTTAAAATCACAACGTGTCGTCCGCCTGTTCTGGGCCATTACTAAGTGAAAATAAATTAAAAACATGGTCGAATAAACCCAGAGCAAGTAATTCTAGAAAGCACATGTTCAAAGCCATACGGTTTATAAGGATGTAAGATGAACCTACTAAAACTAAAATTTAAGATTTGTTGAAGCGTGACTGTTCGTCGTATGCACGGTTGAAAGACTGCTAACTAAATTTTACCAAGAAATAATAATGAAGCCAGCACAGTTCGACAGTATTTGGCATTCGCTTCGCTTTGCGTTCGCTTCTTTGCGTATCTCAATGCGATCTTCAAGATAATTGGCTGTTGGAATGAGGTGGTTGCAAACTGTTGGTTGGTTTAAATGGATGGAAAAATATCCACGTTAACACGTGTTTTTTGTATTTGAGATATGAAAAACATTTTCACTTTAAGGAATAGGTTCATGCCTGGTTAAAGGAAGTGTTAACCCAACGAGTTTTTTTTTTTTTTTTAATTTAAATGTCGATACTTTAAAAGTATCGATTTTTAAATACTAACAACCTAACCAACAAGTGCATGTTAAGTAAGTGTATTTTGGAACCTTTGATGTATGGCGTATGTTGCGTTATGTCGTGTAGGATGTGAAGCGAGGAGCAATCGCCACTATCCTCTAAGGAAGGAGAGGACTGTCGAAGGGAACACCTTGCTGGCCAAAGGGAACGTAAAAATGTGAGTTGTTATGGGGCCGGAACGTGAAAGTTTCGATGGGATCAATCCAAGGGCTACCCCTTTTGCCTTGGCACGACATGGGGAGCAAGGTAGGTCCCCGGAAGCAGCCGGCGTGTGTGGGTTTATCCCGTGGAAAACCGGCACGAACGATGCGGCATTGTCAAATTGCCACACAGAGTAATTTGTTATGTGTGAAAGAAGCGGAGCATGATGATTGGGTATTCTCTCACCAGAGTGAGACAGGGGAACGTACAGCCGGAACGGAAGGAGGAGTGCCTTGAATGTTGAGCGTGGTAGTAGTGTCCGCAGAATCGGCCGTGGTGAATGTTATGCAGGCTGGATTGAGAAGCCTAGGAACCGATGCTGAAGTAGTAGAAGATTCTACGGCCCCTTGAGCAAGAAGCACGGTTGAGGTGAATGGTAACGTAGGAATGAACGGTGAATGCACGTCCGGTTGGTAGGGAACGGCAGGAGAACTAGTAGCAGGTTTCGTGGTCTTTGTAGCAATTATGTGTAGAACGGCCAAAGGTGACATTTGATGCTCGTAGGATAGCATTTTCGACATG
>JAHWFP010057539.1:0-15759 GCA_023313725.1 Lithobius niger
TAATAGGCTCTTCTATAATTATATATTGTATTAAGTTGCATCACATGACTTCCTGTTATAATTGTATTTAAAGAGAAGTAAACAGGAAGTTCGCTGTCTTATCAGCTGTAGCCTACACTCTGGTAGTCCGTGTGTTTATTACCATTGGTGCCCACGCTGGGCTAAGGTGTGTCCCCGCCTAGGACATCACAGCTATGCTTATCTTTTCTTCTCTAGCGCTCATCTCGACGGTTGCTGTTTGACTTCAAGACAACGATCCGCAGCCGCTCTGATTCTCCATGCCGCGAGCCAAAGGCACGCCTAAGGACTCGGTCCTCCCGGACCGCTCCGCTGCTCCTCCGGACTTGTTGGGTTCTGGTAATGTGGAAATTCTCGAACTAACAGGAGGAGGGGATTCTTTGGAACCCTTCCAACCTCTGGCAAATCCCTTTTTGCCTGAGTTGTCCCTTCCACCCGCACCGTGCGGCACGACGGCCAATTCCCCGATCCCATGTGGACAACCCGATCCCATTAGTGAACAGCTTTCCCGTACTAAAAAACGGTATGCACGCCTGAAACTGCAAGTCAAAGCTACGAAAGCAGCGGCCTGGGCGGCTTCCTCGTCTTCTATTCGCTCTTTGGATATCTCCTTCCGATTCTCTCAACTTTCTGTCTGCGCACGATTCGCCGCCGGACAAGAGCGCGGTCCACTTTCCGCTTCCCAGGTTCATGACTTAATGGACTCTTCCATCCGCAGCTTCAAACGAAAGCAGCCTGTTGCACTAGTCTCCGATTTCACTTTTTCCTGGCTAGCTTCCATGCTGAAACGACAACGCACAGCCGAGTCCTTCTCAATGACCAGATCCCACTCCGCCGATGATTTGCTCTCTGATCCCCGCTCCCGATGTTGCGGACCACCCCTCTTTGTACATAGGCGAAGATGACTCCTACTACTCTTACGATCCACCTTCGTCCAAGCATTACGATCCGCCCATTCTTGGGGATCCCGATCTTTCAGACATTCATCTTCCAGAACTCGTGAAGACAGTTGAGGGAATTATTCCGGATTGTTCTCTATACAAACCCCAGCCCGGATCCTGATTCCTGAAGCAAGAATCGAGGCCTCGCTACAGGTTTCGGGTTTGGACTTCGGGATCGGCTCCCTCACCAGCCTCCGTTCCTTGGCCAATCCACCACTTTACTCGCCACACTTCTCCGGACAGGAGGGATCCTCCCCGGCAACGGATCACCATTGGAATTAGACAAGGATCCGCCGCCCCCTCGATCTGGGCATGAAAACTTCTTCCGTCTAATTGGAGAATGTACGGCCAATCCAAGGAACTTTGACACTTACCCACAATCAGACAGCCGACACCAAGATAGACTTTGGGTCAGCATTATTTTTGCCTCATCGAGCCGCTGTTCCTGTGTACGTATTCCGCGATAATGATCGCCTTCTCCGCCTAGGCTTACGTGCTGACTCGCATGCTGACGTATTAAGCACGGCTGCCAGTGCCCTGTGCAAACGCCTATACACCGATCCTCCTCTGGATGGAGTTAGCCCTTTTAATCAACCAAGTATTTCGTAAAGGGTGCTTTGCTACTTATCACGCCATGAACTGGTTTACTCGAGTCTTGTTCAACTCTACGTTGCTGTTAAGAGAAATCGCCCTCAACACAGCATCAAACTTGCATGAGTCAACACGCAACATCCTTCAGATTCAGCTGATCCACGAGTCAGAATCACTGTTCCGTGGATTGATCCCACAGCTGGCACCTCACCACGACATTTCCCGCAAGCCTCATCCAAAACCTCGCCAGTTTCAACGACAACTGTCCGCTTCTAACACTCGCACCGATCCTCCAAAAGAGGATTGGAGTGTACCCAGATCTCTGGACGCTGGTCAACCTTCTGTACCTCAATCCTCCTCGCCCTTTCATCACGAACCCAGAGCCGCGGCCGTAGACGGTCCCTGGGCCGATCCTCCACTCCGGATAGGAGACAACGACGATCATCTCCCCATCCATGCTCTAAAGGGAAATCTTGTTATTGACAATCCTCCCCCCCTCACAGGTCGTGGGGGGGGGGGCACCTACGCTTCTATGTCAAAGCCTGGCAAACCATTACCCCACCTCCGATTCTGTGATCCTCTCGATTGCCCGCGATGGGTTCCTCCCAAAATGTCTCTATTCCCCCCATTGCGAACTCCAGCATGGGAAATGGAAAGTTCACCTTCAGCCCCACTCCGCAAGGAGATCACAACACTTCTCGCAAAAGAAGCGATCCGAACAGTAACATACCCCATCTGACGAGGGTTTTACAGCAGTATTTTCCTTTGTGCAAAGAAATCGGGAGGCTCCCGGCTGATATTCAACCTGCAACTTCTCAATCAATACATCCACAATCCTCATTTCCAGATGGAAACACCTTCATCAATCTGCAACTAGTTGCTCCAACACAACTGGACGATTTCTTTAGACTTAGCGGACGTTTATCTACACATCCCGCTTCATGCCTCTGTCCGGCACCTCTTTCGTTTCATTTTCGATGAATCCGTCTACAAGTTCCTTTGCCTCTTGTTCGGATTGAACGCTGCCCCACGCATCTTTTCTTTGGTCCTTCGACCAGTGTTAGCCCATCTGCAGCAACAAGGCATCCACATTCATGCCTTCCTCGACGACTGTCTTCTTCCATATCACGATCCTTCCGTCCTTTGCACCAACCGATCCGTCGTTGTGTCTCTTTTGTACAAACTAGAACTGGGCATTAACTTCCCCAAGTCCCGCCTGCAACCCGCCCAACAGTTCACGTTCCTCGGAGTATTCTTCGATCTCAATCAATCCTCAGTCATGCCATCCCCAGAGTGAATCGAGAACCATCTCTCTGCAGCACGCTCCTTTCTCCGTCTAACTTGCCACACGTTCCGAGATCTAGCCTCCATTATAGGGATTATCGACTCCTTTGCTGATCTCGTCACCTTCGGCAGATGGATGGCCAGACCATTGCGTCACTACCGACTAAACGAGTGGGACGATCCCCGATCCGCGCTTCATCTACCGGCTCGGATCCTCAGCCCATCCTTCCCTCTTACGATACTAAACTGGTGGTTGGACGTCCTGAATCTTACGGCCACAGTCCCGCCCCACGAGCCTCTCCCTCAGATCCACATGTTCACGTATGCCTCCTTGACAGGGTGGGGAGCCAATGTCATCAACATGACAGTCTCCGGCAGGTGGGAGCCGAGCCTTTCCGATCATATCAACATTCTGGAGCTAAGAGCCGTCGTCCTCGGACTACGACGGTTTCAACATCACCTGGTGGGGCAAGTGGTCCAAGTATACATCGACAACACCACTGCCATCGCATACCTCCAGAAAGGAGGGGGAACACGCTCTCTATCCCTCCACCAGATCACGTCTCAAGATTTTTCAACTCTGCATCCAGTTTCAGGTCCGCCTTCTCCCACTCCACATCCCCGGCAACCTGAATGTCATTGCCGACTCCTCTCCAGGCATGCGCCGCCGACCAGCCAATGGACCCTGCACTCCTCAATCTGTAACGATCTCTTCCACCTTTGGGGTCGCCCCATGCTAAACCTCTTCGCCACGAGGCTCAATGTCAGACTTCCCCACTTCGTCAGTCCGCTACCGGATCCCCCAGCGTGGGCCGTGGATGCCCTCACCATGAACTGGGATCACCTCTTTACTTACACCTTTCAGCCCCCTCGACTCGTACCACTGGTCCTCCGCAAGATTGCTTCATCCCCAGGATGCTTCTTACTCATAGCCCCGGATTGGCCAGTTGCGGACTGGTTTCCAACACTCCTCAGCTTCCTCATCGACACACCAAGCCGCCTTCCGATCCGCCCGGATCAACTCTTCCAGTACAGGGCAATCCGCGAGCACTGCGTCTACACGGGTGGCTGTTATTATCCAACTCCTTCGAGCAACAGGAGTTTTTGAGAACGAAGCCCGTCTCATCGCCTCCCGAGCCGTCCGCACATCCACCAACAAGATATACGATAGCCACTGGCAGCGATGGTTTCATTGGTGTATCACAAACCAGATTGAGCCTATCAATCCCCCTATTCCCCACCTCCTCCGCTTCTTAACTTCCTTATTTAACAGCGGTTTACGTGGTTCCACGATCCTTGTTTACCGATCCACCTTAAATGCAATTTTCAAAGCTGCAGGACACAAAGAACTCTTGACGATTATCATATTTCCTCCTTGATCCATTCATTCAAAAATGACAGACCTCGTAAACCGAAGCAATTTCTGGATTGGGACCTCTCCATTATGCTCTCTGCTCTCCTTGCTCTGCCTTACGAGCCCATGACCTCGTGCCCACTCAGCCATCTCACACGAAAAATGAACTTTCTCGTCCCCTTCGCTGCCTCCCTAAGATGCAGCGAATTACAAGCCCTCTCTGCCACAGCCTCAGACTGCTTCTTCCTAGACAAGTATTCTGGTGTAACTCTTAACACGTAGGCAACATTCCAAGCTAAAAGTCAGAGACCTGAGGGTCGAACAAGACCATTCATCATTCCTTCGCTTTCAAAGATTCATGACGATGACCAAGAACGGGCTTTATGTCCCGTCCGTGCCTCCGCTTTTACCTCAAAGCATCTAAACTCATAAGACGTGGACGAACCCAATTATTCCTTCCATTCATGAATAAAGCCGAAGCTACTTCACCCCGGATGATTGCCACTTGGCTAAAAACCGTCATTGTTCAAGCATATGATGCCCTCAACATCAACTGTACAAAACAAGGTATTCGTGTCACAGCTCATGAACTGCGCGCCATCTCCGCATCCTGGACGCATTACAGCAACATTCCCGTCTCCGACATCATAAGGGCAGCTTCCAGGCGTAGTCCTTCAATCTTCATTTTACATTACCTTCGGGACATGTCCCGCTAGGCAGACGGACTGTACCAAATTGGGCCTTTCGTTGCTGCCCGACGAGTACTTTGATCCTTCGTACACCTGGATTGTTCTGTGTGAGGAACCGCTCGCTATCCTGAGGAGGCTTTGTCAGATGGCGCCCGCCGCCTTGACAATGTCTGTGGACTGCTTTAAAATAGGTAATGTATATTTTCATGGCTACTAGAAACTCCAAAATATCAGTATTACCTGGTTGATTTTGGTTTCTATTGCCTATTGAAAATATACATTGCCTTCGTCCCACCCTCCTCCCCTCTTGTCGCCATCTGGGCACTGTAGAGGCTTGAAAAGATGAGCATAGCCGCTCTGATTGAGTATATATACGATGGGGGATGCGCAGTAGGGTGTGCAGAGGGTAGCGATGTGGTCTTCGAATTATTCTCTAGTTCAAACAGCATTGTGAGAAGGAGAATACTTTAAAATAGGTAATTTATATTTTCAATAGGCAATAGAAACCAAAATCAACTGGGTAATACTGGTATTTTGGAGTATTTATCCATCTTTCCTTAAGACTGATGTCCACAGTGGCATGTACTTTAAAATTCCAAATGTTCTCTGAAGCTGTAACTAGTTAATTGCCAAATTTGCTAGTGTACCTTTGCCCTTTGGCTGCCAGAATCACTAAAATATTTAACACATATTTCCAATTTATTCAACAGAAGTGTAAAAAAGCCTGCATGGAAAATGTCTACAAAGGAAAAATTTTCTGGTAGGTAAATATATATGTACTGCATGTAGTTACTATTTCTTCTGATTACATATTATATAATCGTATGTTTTTCTTACAGCATTGGGTATTGACTCTGATTCAGATGTGGATATTCCTCATGCAGTGGAAGCAGGCAGTGAAAAAGACGACTTTTCTTTTTAAACATTGTGAATGAACTCCTGCTTACACATTTGTACGATTTTCCTGTTACAGCACACACAAAATATGTTTTAATTTAAATTATGTTACGTTGCTTTAAAAATATTTTTTGTATATTAAAATTCTGCATGCCACATAAGATTCTGCTAACACATAGTTCTTAAAGGTGCATGGCTGACATTCCTTCTGTTAAAAAAATCGGGACTAATGGTCACAAAAGTTATCTTGGGTGACTGTGCATCAGATTTTTTTGTCAGCGAAAAAAAGCAAGAACTCCGCCAACAAAATGCTAATATTTAATTACTTTTTAGTACTGTCAGCCATGCTACAGATTTTCCAAGTAGGTGAGTAAACTCAGGAATTTAACAAATTGAATTCACCTCAGTCTGGTAGAGATTCTGTAAAGGTGGGACAGCAGTCTCCAAACAAACATTTAGCACAACACACGACCACACCTTTTTTTCTACTTTTACAGTGCGTATGGAATGGTTCTTTTGTGAAAGTGATCTTCAATAGGTTTGATATGGAGATACTGAATGCATCCTCTGAATTTTTTTTTTTTTATTTTGCTTCACTTAAATACCTTGTTAGAGGCCGTCATTCCTCAGCTGTTGGCGTCAAGTAAGCCATCACGTTCTTGGGCCCATGCAACTGATGCCCTTGTGTGAGTTCGTTTCTGCATTGCTCTCCGCTATTTTCATCCACTGGAATTGGCGCTTACAAAAAGGCAGGAAGAGGGCTTAACGAGGGTGGTGAATGCTTGCCTTTCAAATGGACTCTTTGTTCGATCCGGACAAGGATCGATGTTTTGTGGGTACGGATATTTTGAGTAACAAACCTTCAACAATTACACACAAAATCACGCAAGTTAGATCCTTACAAGAATAAGAAAAATAATCATCAGTATCTAAAGCACCATTGCTACTATTAAAAGTAACGTTTTTTTTCATTCTTTGTGCACGTGTTTTGTCGTCTTACAGTGCCTAACAATTTTTGGTGCACGTGCTATGGATTTCAAACTTTCATCTAACAGTTTATTGTTGTTGGGTAAACAAGAGTGAATTCGTGTTTCAGCCAAACGCATATATTACGAAGTCCCTATCAAACTGGCTAGGGGGCCTTCGTCATTTATCTCTAGCTGTATGGCATACGGGATGCCTAACTAAATGCAAGGCTACCACCATCGATTGCTAAATTGTCGCTACTCTTTTGCATTCCCAAATCGACTTACTTACGGCTAAAAGAACACCAGTGCAAGTAAAATAACGAAAAAGTTGCATTTATTTGTGGCAACAAATCATTTGGGAAAACAATTTGCAGAATATAAAACAACGGATAGCAAACTTCTAAATTTGATATGAATACTAATATTTTTCAAGCCAGCACTTTGAAGAAACCATGTGAAGATTTGACTAATAAATAACGAGATGCTTCGTTAATAAACCTAGACAAGATCGAAACGATCTAAAAAGCTCTTGGTTTAAAGAACATAACTGATCAAATAAATATAAAACATAAAAAGCTCCCAGGTTAAGTGAAGGTTTATAATTATTTATCCATTTACAACTTCGGGTCAAATAGAATAAGTGTTGGGTTTTAAGAATCCCTTACCTTAATTTGTGGTGTTTTCACTATTCCCTAACAGTTTTCTTACTAAGTGGAAGATGTTGACCCTACCCACTAAACTACTCCCCTCCGATAAAGTTACGCTAAATTAATTCTAAGTTCAAAGGAGGGAAGGACCCCATTCTAGAAAATGGAAGAAAACTTCTTACTTTAAAATTAAATCGTTATCCAGCTATAAGCTTCCTGTGTCTAGCAGTAGACAACAACAAACATCGTCGCGATGCCAACTCGGCATTGTGACACCAGCCCCTAACCTGATCTGAGTGATACAGGACCTCAGCCCTCTCCAGTTTTTGTAGGGGAGCAAACTGAGCGCCAATTCGTAGACAACAGACTGACCAGCGACTCTACTTTCTTGCCTGAAATTTGTGTTGTCTCCCAGCTGAGGCTTTAACCCATTGAGCCTATGTTAGTTAATGAATGCTTTCACAGACACTCGGGAGGTTCCAATGTCCAGCCATGCTAATGTTAGGGTTTAATTAAGCCTAATTAGTCTTTATAACAGAAACAATACAGCTAATTAATCATACGCATATTTTCATAAATATCATACATTATGTAATGCACGAATCAAATATTACTCAAGCTAGACCAAAAATGGCTCCAATGACACACAGGGGCACTTTTCAAAGAAGACCGGAACAGTTGTATATTCCTTTGTAAATTGAACCAGCGTAATTACAACCATTGTTAAGTTTGAGGAGTTGGCATTTTAAACTACAACATTATTTACAACATGATCAGTGAAGCATATTATTTCTGAAAGGAATGCCAATTAGTTTAGATCGTCATCCATGAACGATCACTCTCCTAAACGTAACAGTTAATCATTTACACGGAGGTGTGGAGGTGGCAGTTAATAAGTCGGCGAGCTACTGAAGCGCACAATACAGAGAATCAGCGGATGCGTCTCGGAACCGACAATACAATGATTGACAAGCATAGCACTCCCTAATTTGCACTAAGGACTCGGACTGTCAAGTCACAATTTCTAAAGGGTACTATAATAAATCAATAAATTGCAAGGCGATAACACACTCGTATGTAAGACAGACCTCAGGAATGTAGCTTATCATTCGACATTTTAAAGTTAACTCGACGCTACCATCCTCTGAGCCGATCTGTTCGCGAGCGGACGAAGCCGTGCCGTACACCTGACGTAAAAGCCGGGAGACGTAAGGCCGAGTGTTAGCTACTGCTAAGCTTCATATGAGCTAAGTATTATTTCAGTAATTGTAACAATGATTGTTGTACTGAACTAAAGTTAAAGCAACGCGTTAAATCCTTTAAAGCCAGTCTTTATTTAACGATCCTTTATTAGGAATTATTCCAAATTCAATCGTAGTCAGAATGCCGATCGCCAAGCTGTTTGTTGATTAATGTAATCAAACCGATCTCGACTTACAGAATTTTATTGACCATTGTGGGGTCAATATTGTGTACCACAGAGTGTCGATTAAAAGCCCAGTTATTAATCTAACAGTCAAGTTGTAGTTGAATAATTGTTTATCATTACGCCTCACTTTTCCAGTGCTATATTTATGTGTTATATCTAGGTTGAATACAACTAGCTATCCTGACAATAATGGTTATTTTGGGACAATTGCTCACTAAAATAGATCATTACAATGGTTTCACAAGTGCAATTCAATACCTTAAACTTTCCGGAGGAAGAAAAGTAGAAATTTATCGAAAAACATTTAGTATTTTCACCAATTTATTTTGAAAGCATGTCATTTCATAGTGTTTAACCTTGAATTTTAGTTCGAAAATAAATTTTCGGAGGCAAGTAATGATCGTTAGTTTGTTTACAAACAACTTTGCACTAAGAAAAGCGGGAAAATTTAGCAGCCTACCTTCACGAGGCATAGTGGTTACAAGCTTTGTTCGAAAAATAGCATTGTTGATTTTGCTGTATTTTAGTGGTTATATTAAAAACAAAATCACACCTAAACCACCAGGAAGAACACAGTTCACAGTTCTTCCTGGTGGTTTAGGTGTGACTTTGTTTTAATATGTTTTTGCAAAACCACTGTTATCGCCGTTTACCGGTTTTCGTTTAGTGGTTATTTTGTGATATAACAGGTTAGCATATTGGCTATTGCAAACTATTTTCAGTGTCGAATATTATGTGCATTTTAAAGGAAAACTGAAAGACATCATATAATCTTTTTTAAACCAGAAATTGGAAATTTTTCTGAGTTTGGCAATTTATAGGCCTAAATCAAGTGTTATTTAAGCTAGTTTATTTTCCACTATAGGAAAAATAATTTGTGGTAGTATTTCAGGGTCTATACCATATTATTGCCCTTATGAGTGTGTTAGCTGCTATATAAATAAGCGTATTATTTTCAATATTTAAAAGAATTTTCAGTGTTTAAATTGTAAATTGCAGTGATTTTGTGTGTGCTGGTATTTGAAGTATTGGGTTAAATAAGACTTATAACTGAATATCAGGTTAAAAGCTAGGATTAATTCATGCCTAGAACTAGAAGGAATCGAGCTAGAGGCACTGTTCAGGTTTCTTCAAGGGGTAGGCCTATTAGAAGACCCTCAAATCGAGGCGATTTTGTCGAATTCACTGATGGTTCAGTCAGCACCCCAAATCTGAATAACACTAATACTACTCCAGATGAAACGGACTCGGAATCGGAGCATTCCGATACCATCATACCATAGACGATGTCAATGATGCATTAAACTTACCACCACCTAGGCGAGTTCAGTCTCGTTCAGCAAATCGCTCAAACCAAAATAGGGATAATTCTAGGGGTAGAATTCATTCTAGATCCCCACACGATGACCGTGTACCACGGGATACACGGGCACCACCAAATAACTCCCAGATACCACATAACATCTCTTGGGTACCGTTGCATTCACAGGTTTAGTTTAACCCAAATGTGCCATCAAATTCAAATGCGCCATTAAATTTAAATGTTCCTTTAAATCTAACAGCACCACTGAACCCTCATGTACCATCACACTCTCAAATGCAAAATAATGCTCAAATGCCAGCTAACGTTCAAATACCGTTAAATTTCCAAGCACCAAGTCACTCTCATGTGCCACTCACCCCAAATGTGGTAATAAACTCCCAAACTCTGCCGGATAGTCATACACTGTTAAATGCCACCCAAAATCAAAGTAACGGACAGCAGTCTAACAGTGTTGATGAACATTTGGTTCAAAGAATTTTGGATCATACTTTAGCTACTTGTTTGCAAGCAAATAATGATAATGCTAGACTAGCAAGCGAGAGTCAACTACAGGTGTTAAAAATAGAGATCCAACTACAGGTGCTAATTCAAAATAGAGATCCGCACGAAAAATCAAGGCTTTGGGAAGAACTACGTTCTTCGAAAAAAGCACCTTTTTTCAGGTGATGATTCACTAGATGTCTTTACATTTGCATTAATGATAGAGCATTTACGCACCCTTGACTCTATATTAAACGATTCCGAATTAGTTTCAGTTGCATGTAGCAAATGCATGGGAGAAGTAGCGATCTATTTAGCTATGAATCCCCACATTGCTAAATTTCAAAGTTGGTTAATATTTAAGGAAATTTTAATTGATAGATTTGGATGCGGAGGTGAAGTTATAACCCCATGTTTGTTTCACGCAACTCGTTTAAACGAAGGTGAAACTATCGAAGCTTTTTCAGCTAGGCTAGAGAAAATGGCTTCACAGCTCTGAAGAGTTAAACCTACGGATAGCACAGCTCAACAGGAATTCCGTAAATCGCCTAATAAAGGCCTTGGCTTTGCTAATGCCCACCCCCAAAAATACCTTAAGGTCAGAAATCGTGTAGTAGCTTTATTAACGCCCCCCCCCCTCACCAATAGTTTTTTTTGAAAGTCAATCGTGAAATTGACTAAAAGCTTCAAACGTTTAAAGAAGTCAACGTATTATCCCTTAAATCTTGGTTGTTCTGCAGCAAAATTAACGAAAAGATTCATAAATTTAACGAAATCAACATTTAATTCAACACGATTCACAAGAGCATGTGTAATAGCGGAAAAGTCGGCAATATTAGGCCTATGCGATCGATCATGGATGTGCTTAATATGGATTCAGTCTAGTGAAAACGCTTTACCTTTTTCTCCTTTATTCTCAAATTTAGTTTATTAGATCGTCCTCCTTCCAATATGTAACATAAATTCAAAGTTAAAACTAATTTTTAACCATCACAAACCTTCAAAACAGACACGCGATTCACGACCGGAAAACGCCAACCGGAGTAATATCATAACGGATGCGGTTGACCGGATGTTTCAAGCGCTTACACAGTCTGGATGCATCCACCACTTCACATCCACTATAGGGGCTCCACGGGACTGCACATGACATTGCTCATTAAGTTAAGACTTGTCAGGTATGCCAAGCTTATGTTAGACCTAACACGCCACTCAAGGCTAAGCTAAGGGCCTATTAATCTCTACAGAGACCAGGATACTCACGGAGCCTGGATCTCATTGGACCTTTGAACAGAAGCATTCATAACGTCTACATAATGACCCTATCAACGATTTGAGTCGTTATAATTGCAGTTGGAATTTCCGATAAGAAAGCTGAAACTATAGCTAATAAGTTGTTCTCTCATCTCATTGCTAGATACGGAGCACCAGTGTAGCTGAGAGGAGACAATGGAAGCGAGATAAATAATGTTATTGTAGCAAGATTAGCCAATTTGTTCAATATTAAACATCAACTTCACTCCAAACACTTTGTGGGTTGGAGGAACCGTAGAATCCAGCAAATAAGCCAGCAGCTAGTTGTCCTGAAAATTGGTGTGAATACCTCGAACTAGTGACGATAGCACTGAATGCGTGCCCTAATTCTACTACACTAATTAGTTCACACTATTTGCATCATGGGTCAGACTTCTACCGAGTGCACTAGCTTTCGAACGACCAGGGATTTGCTACGATAGTGACGACACTATAGTATGTCTAGAGAGTAGACTTCAAGCAGCGTTTGAAGTCGCTCGAGCGCATAACTGGAAAGCAGTTAACAAACAACAAAACTTTTATGATCGCACAGCACGCCCGTATAGTTACTTTGTTGATGATTACGTGCTTTTACGCGAATTCTTACCAATAAAACAAATTTTCCAAAATTACTTTGAGCATGGACAGGTCCTTACAGGATAATGGAATTCGTAAATAACATTATCGTTCGTATTGTACGTTTCTTGGATCAACTTAAAGTTGTTCGCGCACACGTAAACAATTTAAGACCATGGTTCCTAAGAACAAATAACGGAATTTTAACGGAAGCTGAAATAAAATTACAAAAAAACATAGCACAGTTGTTGGAAGACCCAACAGATCATTTATCGGCGATTCAGCCGCCAACATTTGCGCCTTCCGAAACCAACGATGCATCTAGCGGTTCAGAAACGAGCCTAACTGAGAAACGCAAACGCGTTGAGCCAAAATCGGCCGCTCATTTATAAAATAAATATTGTAAAATAGAATATGAACCTAATAAACAAAGAATGTTTGGTTCCAAGCACGGTTACAGTACCTGTAGTAGCAAATAGACACCAAAAATTAGGCTGCGTTGGCAGTTGGAAGAGGTAAACGTTGACGATGAGTAGACATTGTGTATCCATCGGAGAACAAAGAAAACATGGCGTCGACATGGAGAGCACACACGCACTCTGCACGCGGGGACCCTAGTGAGGAGAAATATAACTAGCTTTCGTACGAAGGCTACGCGCAGTCAGCGGCGCATTTTCATTTCCCGTAGTAATTGCAAATGGCAATGCGAAAACATGTTTCATGGCATAAAACAAGAAAATAACTTAGGTTTATTGTAGTTCAAGATGTAACGCAAGAAATAAATCGGAGACAGGAAACACATACCTTGTTTTAGAACATACCATTTTTGAAGAATCAGGGGAAAATCGTACAAACAAATAACATGGAATACAAAATAAAAAAAATATAAAGTTCAAGATAACATACAATACGCCAAGTTTAAAACTAGAAAGCACAATTCAAACTGTATATACAACCATATGTACACAAAAACAAATGCAACATATTACAGTACGAAAAAATATATTGATAAACAAATGGTAAGTTAACAGGGGGGAAAATAATATAGTTACAAATACATGTTGCAAACACTGATATAAAATAAAAACAAATAATACGAAAATTTAAGACGCAAATATATGATAACTATATAACAAAATGAACAATTGAACTGTGATATCAAAATAGGTACACACATGTATAACAATGACAGATATTTACAAGCATAAAATTAAAGCAATACGAAAACAATAATACATTATTGGAAAAAACACAAACATGAATGAATTAAAATTAATGAAACAACATATATAAGTAAAATAAAATAGGAACACTGAACATTGAAAAACAAAATAAAACACCTGCAATATTAAAAATTGAATATAAACATACATAAGAAATTCATGATCACGAATTGAAGAAATTGTTTAAAATTTGGCCAGATACAGATAAATGTAATAAGAATTAACGTAATGAAATTAATATTTTACTAAGGACTAAAAGGCCTTAACAAAAGTTACAAAATTAATAAAATATAAATTAATTTGGAAATCAGAAATCGGTGATCATGCTTACATGAAATTCCTAACATGACAAATATTTATAAAATATGTGCAAACGGCTCAGCCGTTACCAACAACGCATGTCAAATTCAATCGCACCTCTCACTTTAGCGGTGGGTTGTATCACTACAGCGGTGATACAGACGTTCTCCTTCGTCGCTACCATCGTCATCGGCATTGTTGGAATCATCTCAAATAAAATAATAGATATATCGGATTACTATTCCATTTATAAAATTGTAAAATGCATGTGAAATTGATGTGTATGTGCCTCATTACAATCATAAATTATTTCGCACATAGTGTTACATGACATATCTGTAATTTCTTTCACGTTCATAAGAACAATATAGAGGAAAATCACTGAGGTCTATAGACGGGAGGAGTATGTTCAAAGCAACATGGCGGATTGTCTTTCATCTTTCGGACGGCGTTGTGGACAATGTCATGGAGTTCGCTACATGTGACACTGCGGCCCAAGCGAGAGGAGTTGGACGAGAGGTCCAAGGGAGAATGTGGGCAGGTGAAAGAGCAACTGTCCCTCGACGGAGATTTCTTTTAGCTTCACGATAAATGTCCTTCGCCAGTTGTAAGTTATGACGGAGGGACGAGAGGTCCATGGGTTCTGCAGGCGGGGTGCGTTGACCAGCCTGGAGACTCTGAAAGGGCGTTTTCCTCACCGTAGAGAGCATCGGTGAAAGGCGCAGGCATGATCGGCTTCGCGGCGGCAAGGTCGAGAGCGGAGACCCAGCGGTCGCTAAAACCGAAGGGAGTAAGAGCACGAGGGAGACCAGCTGATGAAGCGGGAGCGGCGGCCATCTTCAGTTGAATCCAAATTCCGTGCGAAAGGCGGGGAACCTCACAGCGAGGTGGCGTGGAGATACCTCTGGAGGAAAATGAATGCCGAAAGCGTCTACGCTCTCGCTTTTATAAGGGAGGAATGCGCCGCACATGCACAGTAGGACATGCAAGCAGGCACCTGCGCACCGCAAGAAACCTCCAGGGGAACATCACATTGGGGACAATGTAATGCTAAATTAACAGGTTAATATGTTTTGGCAATAAAGAATACTATTCTGAATCCTGGCTAAAAGAGCTTCATTCGGACGTTTACAGAATTTAAATTTAGCAAGTTTAACAAAAGTTATGACGAGTTGAATTTGTGTACGATCGTTAACACGTGGCTTCGCTATGTGAAAAAATATTTGTACAAAACAACACCTTTGGTTGTGATTTTTGAGAAACGGAAATTGATACAGCAAATGGAGAAAAGTTCCATGAATTTCTATGAAGTTATAGTACTGTAGTTAACTAGGGTAAAATACGATATTAAGTGACATACATACCCTCATTACCCGCTTTCCGCATCCCGCGTGCGGAAATTCGTCGATCTGGAGGAGGGTAGGGCCGCTTCCCACACGTTGGGTGGGAAAGTGCCTTTTACTACCTTTTTTTCCGTTTTCATCAATCTGAAGGAGGATGGAAACCAGGCAAACACACCCCCACTTCCCACACGCAGAAATTTGTCAATCTGGACGAGCGCGAAAATTCTTCGATCTGGAGGAGGGTGGAAAAGTATCTTTTGCTACCTTTTCGTATTCGTCAAGATGGCGTAGGGTGGAAAAGTGCCTTTTACTACCTTTTATTCGTTTTCGTCGATCTGAAGTAGGGGTGTTTTTTTGCTACCTCCTATGACGTCACTTCTGGTTGCGTGATAAAAGTGGGGG